>PVKA01023602.1:0-29240 GCA_004027165.1 Ctenomys sociabilis | reverse complement strand
AAAAAGGAAGAGAAAAGCAGCAGGGCCAGTGGCTTCAGGGGCCGCCCACCTTACCATTGGGGATCATGATGCCACCAACCATGGTCCCAAACACAACCGACAGGGTCAGCGCTTTAAACCGGAGAGGGGGCATGTAGCCTCCAGCAGCAAAGGTTCCATCTTTTTGCTATATAAGAGAAAATAGAAGTTTTGAAATGAGTACTTCCTCTGTCACTCCTGCAGAACAGCACCAGGCTCAGCAGCCTGTCTCTGCAAGCACTGGGGAGCACAATCCTGGCAGCAGTGCAAGCGTCACTCGCACCACAAGGTCTGGCTGAGTGACTCTTAACAGGAACCCCTTCAGTGCCAGGAGGACAGGTACTGACCATAGAGCTCACAACTTTGTTTTGCAATGTTAGGGCTGAGTCCTTCAGTTTTCCTCTGCATTTTCAGAGCAAAACCACACAAGAGGTTCTTAAAGAGATATGAAGTGTGGACAACAGAATACAGACACTACAGGGTCTCCCAGTCCGTGGGTTCAGACCTCAGGAGAAGCCTCTCCTACACATGTGCACATACATGCATGCTTGGCTGCATCATCACTAGCACATGACGAACAGTTAACAACTTCAAATTCTGGAAGAGGGAAAGAGAAGGAGGGTGTGACGTGGCACAGCCACACACCCCTGCTCACACTCCCCACAGAGACGCACGAAGGCTGACGCTGTGTGTAGCAGCACCAGGAGAGGCATTGGCCGCTCGCTCCACCTGCCCTAGAGTCCTGGATGGCCCACTCCGATCCTGGATCTCTATTCAGTGCCTTCATTTTCCTTCTACCAATAGAAGCAGCTCTTTGTCAGGCTATAATAACCATCACAGGAGTTAACACACAGGCAGGATAACCATGACAAACATGCCTAGGTTAGGAAAAACCACATAATCTTCCAGACCTTGAATTCTGAAGCCCCAATTTTTAGAATAAACATTTATACCAGACAGACCAAGGGAGCTGGAGCCATAATCTCCATGAACTGCAAAACTACTAGCACAGAGACAATCATGAGACAGCTTCCAGGGAGGTCACAGCTAAAGGCAGAAAGAGCACCCTACTCCCAAAGAGAAAGAACAGCTGTGGGTTTCTACAGGCACACAGAGGCACAGCCACCGCAGGCTGAAAGCAGAACTGAGAGGAGGGTCAGTGTCTGTACACACCACATCAGAGGACAGTGAGCTGAGGAAGGAGACTATACCCTGAGCAGCAGTCAAGGTTACCTCTGATGCCTCACTGAGGGCTTGGTCTCCACCACCTGGGCATGTGGTAGCACAAGTGCACCTTTGGTGGTTCACTCAGTAAGAGGCAGGGGATATAGGCAGCCTTTTGGTTTCAACTTCTGTATAAAAAATTTCTCGTGAAGCAGTTATAGTTAAATTATTAAGACTTTCAAAGTTAAAAGTAAAAAAAAAACAATTGAACAAGGCCACCCCACAACTCCTGAATTTACCAGCACTAACCAAGCAACAGCAAGTCCAGGTGCCCCAGCCCACCATCAAGGCCTGCCCAGGACTGCTCTGAAGCAAACTTGTTTCCTGCTTTTTCTGAGTAGGGGTATGACAGCATCAATTCCAGGAAGCACAGAGATGAACTTAAGCTGCATGCACACTAATAGCAACCCCAAAAGGCTTTTTTTGGCGGTTACGAACCAGGGATCGAACTCAGGACCTTGCACTTGCCAGGCAGGCACTTATGCCACTGAGCTATATCCCCAGCACCCCCCTCCTTTTTTTTTCTGGCGGAACTGGAGATTGCACTCAGGCCCTTGCTCTTGCCAGGCAAGCGCTTATTCCACTGAGGTATCTGCCTGCCACAAAAGGCCTATCTTTGGTGCTCTTTTTTCCAAAGCTAGTTTAAAATTTTCCTATTAGGAATGGGGATACAGTCTAGGGATGTGGTTCAGGGGCAGAACATGTACAATACACACACAAAAGAAAACCTCTATGAAGAAACTTTAATTCAACTGAATTTTGCTTATCTTTAATCAAAAAAAGCTCCTGTTACTGCTGCCTAGGAAAAGAAAAACCCTTCACCCTCACCCCCAGGATACCTCAAGAACTCTACCTGCTGCTCGAAAAGCAGTGTGTTCAAGGCCTGCCTACAGGGCAGGATCATCATGGGGAAACCCACAGCCACTGACATCATGAAGCCCACTCGAATCATCTCCGTCACCAGGTTGGAAGGGAAGTGCATCAACACGTTGCCTGCCGTGGCCTCAGTGAAGCTGACGTAACCACAAAACCCCACCTGCAGGAGGAAAAAGTAATGTCATGAGCATTGCATCTGGTGGGAATGGGGGTACCCCCAGACAGGCCTGCAAGCCCCTTCTCAAGGAAGCTGGAGAAGCAAGATACAGTCTCAGAGGGCAAAAAATGCCACTCAACTCCTCACTCACATAATTCTCTCTCTTGATAGCCAGAAGGAAAAAGGTGACAAATGACAGAGGAGTTCAACATAACTTTTCAAAAGAACTACTGAGAAGAAACAGAGCTGCCTGTGCAGAAAGGAAGGTGCCAGACTGACCCGCCCAGCCCTTCAGAGGGGCCACTCTTATTAGTCTGGCTTCAAAGCTCAATCATGGAGTAAGGTATGGTTCTGGTGGAAGAAGACAGAAGCAGACAATGTTCTCCAGGGGCCATGCACAATATCCTATGAGAGTGCTGAGGCCACAGAACAAAGAAAACAAGCTATGACTTCAACATTTTCACAGTCTTACTTAAGATGACAAACAGGAGCATTAAGAAGACTGGAATTTTTTCTCCCCCTTTGGAACCAGGGATTGAACTCAGGCCCTTGCACTTGCCAGGGAAGCGCTTATTCCACTGAGCCATTGCCTCGGCCCCAGAAGACTGGAATCAAAAAATCTACCAAAATCATAACAGTGCCCTGAGCTCCTCAGAAGACCCCAACACAGCCTAGGGGAAGGAGGCTCCCAGGGTGAGGCCCTGGATGACAGGTGGAGAAGTAGGGCTGCCCTGTCACTGTACATGCAATGTGCCCCAGACACTGAGATGACAAAAAGAAGGAGGCAGCACTTGTGCAGAGGGCATGGAAGGGTCCTACCGTGACGTAGAAGGTAGTAACCACATTGAGGGAGGAGGCAAATATGGAACTCATGGTCTTCACGGAAGGCTCATCAAGGCTGTCATAAGTAGGCAGGACCTGGCTGTGTAAAGACAAGCAATTCACAAAGAAGGCTCCAGGGAGCTCCACCAGCCTACTGCATGGCAGTTCCTGAGACCTCTCCTTCCACCCCACCAAGCCTCAACCCTTCCTTCACATGACACCTACCACGCACCATGACTCATGGCATCAAAGTTGGCAGGCTTTATGACACTACAGATGGCAGCACTGTGAGCACCCCACAGCAGCCCCCAGACACACCCTACATAGATATCTCACAAGTGCCATAGAACCAAAGGCCAACTGGTCCAAAATCACTGCATGACTGCCACAAGAAGTGCAGCGCTGAGACTGCAGCAGTTTTACGGGGAGCAGGCTATATTCCTAGCAGTTAAGGAAGAAGTAAAACAAATAGCCCTAGCCAGCCACAGCCTGACCTGGTGCTGCACTTCAGCATAGCAGCAAGCAGAGTTGAGCACAGACAAGGAGACAGCCAGGCTTGTTTCCCAACTCACGCCCTCTCGCCTGCGCCAGTGGATGAGAAAATTGGCTTTTGTCCCAGGCCTGGTGCCAGGACAGCAGTGCTACTGGGCCAGCAGGAGGGGCACAGGGAAATGACACAGCTCCACCAGGCTCTCATCACACAGTTTGTCTTAGGACAAGGGTGACAGCTGAGCAAAGAAGCAGGACCTGGGCTCCTGTGAGGGGTGGGATGTGGGAAGCAGGGAGCTGCTCTGCAGTTCAAGCAAAATAAAGGGTTGCAGAATGAGACTAGAGGGGGAGGGAGTCTGGTGGCCATCTTCCAATGGTCCCTGGAGGCTGTGGCCTTCCCAGCTAGGTTCAAAGGCACAGAGGAGACAAGGACAGTGCAGGCAATGGGGAGGAGTCAGGATGCAGAGACTCAGCAGCCAGCAGATGGACAGGCACAACAGTCATACAGCCAAATCCCCAAAACTGCCTTTAAAAAGTGAAAGAAAAAAGAAGAGAATGCCTCAACTCAGTCAAAAAGTAGACATGGCCCTGTGGGAGGGCATCATCCCTCTTCATCTCAGGCTTGTGGTACACTTCCCCTCAGGCTACTGTCAGCATAGGAAGTCACGACAGTGGTCAGGCTAGGAGGGAACAGGCAGACCCAGGACACAGCAGGGAACCCAAAGAGGAGTCACCAGGTGTCACCTTGAGCCCTAGCCTAGTTCACTCAAAAAAGACTGGGTCTCAGCACCAACTTCCCTGCATTGACCAGTCTTTGGCCACTGCTGAGTTTGTGCCAGGAAGTCCAGCTTGTAGGGGTCCACACCAGGGTCTCATAGCATGTGCCTGCCCCCAGGAAACACAGCCTATGAGAGTCTCCGTCTTGGAAGCTGTGGTGGCTATGGGGGAGGCCATGCCTGTGGGGGGCTCCCCTCCAATCCTGACTGTGCTCCAGTGATCCCCTGGATTATAACCCAGAGAGAAGAAAGGTGGAGCCACAAGACCCCCTGGCCACCAATGCAGCACCTCTCTATGCCACTCAAGAGGGCACTGCAGCCAAGAGCACCACTCACACCCAATGGTCCCCCCACTGCCCACCTTGCAGGGCAGCCTGTGTGACTGCATACAGCTCCTGGGGTGCTACACACTGACCCCAATGCTTGGAATAGTACCCAGGTCTCCACGTCGATCCTACCCTGCTTGACCTCATGTGCTTACTTGCTACCCTGGCTGCTTCTTTGGGCTCAGAATGACAGCTCTGTAACCCGGATTCATCACTAGAAAGTGTGACCAGAAGGGCTGTGGTGACAACAACCACCTAGGCCCAAGGCAGGGGTCTGGCTGCCGCCCCAGTAGAACAGGCCATCTGATACAGGACACCACTGGAAAATGCATCCTCTGCTATGCATGTGGCAAACATTTGCACGGCCAGCACAAACAAAGCAGGCAAGTCTGCAGCCCTAGTGCTCTCCTGGGAGGACAAACATGCCGGCACTCAGCGAGCTGTGCACTCCCGCCCTCCAGGAACTCGTAATTTGCCCTAAGAATCAAACCCAACAGATGTGCAATGGCTGCTGCATGGCCACCACTGGAGGCCCGATCACAGGCTTAGTTTTTAAAAAGCAAACACGCAGACAGAAAGGACAACTGGTAACTAGGTATACAGCACAAGAATGTAACTTCTGTCACTGATGATAATGGGGACATTAAACAGTAAGGCTGGAGCATGTTCTGGTGGAAACAGAGCTGCCAAAAGAGACGGTAAGTGGGAAATGACGATTTGGATCTCACATGTGGGTGTAAACACAGCAGTGTGAGCAAATTTTATGTCACATTAGTTTACGATTGGCGCAATACATGCACACTGACACTATGGGGGGGCCACTCTGCCAGCCCCCTACACACTGATGGTCTTTTTTGGTCCATGCCGGATTTACACCTCTCTTTTCAGCTGGTTACTGCTCCAGTCCTGGCACAAATCACCAGCTCCTGCCACTCTGGTGGAGTGATCCTACACTGCTTCATGATCCTATACTGCTAGGATCATGAAGCAACCTGTTCTGCATTCACAGAGCCCCGAGCGCCAGGGAGCTCACCCGCTGCCCGCCTGCGCACACACAGGCCTCAGAGACAGCCCAGCAGCAGCCTGAAATCAATGTTTGTGCAATTTCCTTTCAAATACTTGCAGAACAGCTAAATTCTGGCAAAACACTTGGGACTCTGCACACCCACAGCCAACTCTCCTCTCACCAGATCTGGCAAACACGATGTTCCTACCAGCAAACCCAGTAGCAGTTTTTCTCTAGCTCACACAGAACTCCCCCCCTCAGCCCAAAGGGTACAGGTCACACTGGAACACGACACTGCTCCTCAGCAGCCAGAAATGAGCAATTAAAGAAACACAGAGGAGGAAACTAGAAAAACAGAGCATCTGCCTCCACACCCCTTCCCTCCACCTCTCAGTGCATCAGTACTCACGATTGGCAGGCGAAGGACATGCCAAAGATGGGAATGCAGCGGAAGACACCCTCCCAGCGCATGTAGCTGACCTGCTGCAGCCACTGCCCACTGAAGAGGCCATGCTTGAGGGAGGATAGCACAATCTGCACCAAGAAGAGAGCACAGCATAGGTCAGGAGGCAGCCACACTCGGCCTGCCAGAAGCCATGGTGGGAGCACATCAGGAGAGCACCAGCTCTTCAGTCCATAGTGCCACCAGCTGACACCCCTGTGAACACAGTCTGCATTTCCTGGAGGAGTGAAGGGATACCACAACTCTGAGGGTTCCCTCTCTGTGACCCAGGAGCCCCCACATAAGCACTGGGTACACCCACGTGCAGAGGATTTCCTGCATATATTACACCCTCTCACTGTGCAGGTCTATTCTACACAGACAGAAACAAGAGCTCACTCCCTTGCCCAGCCCCAGACGGTGGCAAGTTAGAGGACAGTGTCCTCAGTACAGCCTGGCCCTTCCCTGGTCCTGGGCTGTGCCATGGACATCTTTCAAGAGTTCCACCTCCCGAGGATACAGCTACTGGACTGGTCCTCAAAGTAAGTAGAAAAATGCTGGTGATCCACAGCCCACCCTGATGTAGGCCTCCTGCAAAGATAGCCCCAAGAAGGGTTGTTTCTGGCCTTGACACTGTGGGTGGGTCTGGGGCCTTGGATGCAGTGGGAATGACAGGGCCACGGCAGCCAGAGCCCCAAGACCCTCTCTGTGAGGTCCCCATGTCCTCTGTCAACTCTACACTTTAAAAAACAACTTGCCACATGCAACAAAACACTGGCATCATACTGTTATTTACAAATCCCAAAGGAAGGTCTTTCACAACATGTCCAGGCAACCTGTACTTCCCATAGCTGGGATGTAATGAGGTTGGTCTCAGAGCCCCTCCTATCCTATCCTGCATGTTCTGCTGTCTGACTGTTCCTGTCCCAAGTGCTTACTGGCCAGGACATGCATGGGGCTTCACAGTACACTCCACCAATTCAAACACACTTCCCAGGCTCAGAGTCACTTTTCTGTCATTCCAAAAGGTAGCTACAGGCTAAGCTAGACCCATGCATGGACTCCTGTGACTGACCCCTTCTACCGCAGGCATGGGGCTCACCACAAACATGAAGATGGTGTAGAAGATGAGGGCCATGGTGCTGAAGGACTGGATGGAGGCCATCATATTCCTCTGCAGACTGAGTGGGAGCACGATGAATAGAGACACCCCAAAGAGCAGGAACACACGGAAGGTGCCACTCACCTGGAAGGGAAGAGTCCCTGGGGGTCTGTAGCACTGAACTCCAGCACTGAGCTTACCAGCAGGGACAATCTATGTGGCTCTGCTGAACGAGGAGCCCCTAGAGGCCCAGTGGGCCAATGGTATCAACAGCAGAAGGCTGCAGGCCAATACATTCGCTGCTGAAGCTGTCCTGGAGGCCTCTGTGCTTAAGACACTGACCACTTCCAATCCTGCAAGGTCCAGCCCAGCCAGAGCAAAAATGGTCAAGCTGCCCCCTTTCACATAGGGAAGAAAAGGGCAGGAGTAGGGAGCCTGTGCTGTGCTGGGTCCTCCTTGCACGTGCAGCACTGATAGGGACATGCTGGGTCTCCAAAGGAGCCTACTGCAAGGTGCTTCTCTACTGAACCAATGCTGATCCTGCTTCAAGGATGGGAATCTTGAAATTCTTATCCAGAAAATTAATCACGAAACTCCAGACTGGTGTTTGTTACCACAGAACACATAAAGGTCTAAAGACACCTACCACCTAACTTGGCTGAAGCCAGTACATCCAACTTCCAGTTTATAGTGGGCATAGTGGCACACACTGTAGTTCTAGCACTCAGAAGGGTGAGGCAGGAGGATGGCCATCAGTTTGAGGTCAAAGTGGACTACACAGCAAATTTGAGGACAGCCTAAGCTACACAGTAAGACTCTGGTTTCTCTTCAGATCGTATAAATCTTTCACCTTTTACTAAGCTACATAGTGAGACTCTGCCTTAAAACAAACAAACAAACAAAAAAAAAAAACCCACAAACCCCAGTTCTTTATTTGCAGCTGATGGCACTGGCTAGAAGTACAAAATCTCTACCAAGACTTTTTTTAAGCACCTCCTTTGGCTCTCTCTCCCAGTTCCAAACACCTATAGGTCTATCTGAAGTAAATACTGCTCAGCACAGGAGCTGACAGACTTTTTGGAAGCACAATAGACATAGCAAAGGTAAAAGCAGCCTTCATTAACTCTAAAGACACGGAGAGGTTGGAGGGTGGATGGGGGAATCCTCTGACCTGAGACAAACAAAGCTTTTATGGACTTCTACTAGGGGTGGAGTTTGAGGGGAATGTTTAGAAATATCTGAGCAGTTGATTAGGGTCTTCCCTGTGGCAGCAGGAAAGGTGAAAGGAAATTGAACTCCCAGCTGGGTTGGAGAAGAAGTGGGGAGGTGGTCTCTGGGAAGATAAGCTGTTGTTTTAGGGGCTTCAGCCATATTAGATGACCTCCATAATAATTCAGCAATTCTTACTGAGGGCCAGAACCTATCAAAAACATCTTATGAACAGAACTCTCAAGCATACCAGCAAGAAACAAGGATAGAAAGGTTCTGCACGCAGCAGCCAGAGGCAGCCAGCAAGGTCTCTCCAAGTCCCACAGAACCAAAGGTCAGATGTCTGGCCTCAGGGCACAGAATAGTAGATGCAGGAAAAGACCCAAGAGCCCTATGGACAGATCGGACCCAAAGCTCTGCTCAGTCCACAGTGAAACATGTGAAATGGAAAGTCAAGGAGCAGACATGCTCAGAATACAGACCAGGGCCACACTCACGGCTCGCTCACTGATCCTGTTGCTCCCTGATAATGCGAAAATCGGGTACATTCTACCCTACCTCTGCTGCTATGGTCTCTGCAGATTGAAATCCTTTTCTCCCTTTACATTTCTACCTGATCCCATCAGTGCTGGTGATCAAATATGAGGGTCCCAAAACACAGAAGTGTCCCTCCATGTCCCCCTTAACCAGCCTGTTCCCACAAGTGCAGACAAGGTACCCAGGGCCCAGATTACAGGTGCAACCCCCCCCCCCTTTGCCCCATGGTTGTCCCTGAGGCTTCCTGGAGCAAAGTCCACCAAGCTTCCTAGCAATGCCCTTACACCCAGGGTAAAGACTAAGAACCTAGCACAGCTGCTCTGGCTGATGGCCAAAATGCATGAGAGGCTGGGGAGATAGCTTAGAAGACTAAGTGCCTGCCTGGCAAGCACAAGGACCGGGATTTGATCCCCAGAACCCTAGGTGCGCCATGCCAGCCACCAAAACCAGGCGTGGTGACACACATTTATAATCCCAGTGCTGGGGAGGCTGAGACAGGAGGATCACTATGAGTCCAAGCTGAGTATCAACACCCTGTACTGAATATATAAAAGATAAATAAATAAATAAATAAATGCATGAGACCCTGGCTACTTCTGACCCTTAATGGGCAGCACTAGCTGCTGAGACTGACCCACTCTTTCTCTCTCTTAGTGTCTTTCACTAATGCTATGCTAGTACAACTCCTAAACCCCACAGAATGGGACCTAAGTGGCCAGCAAGGCACAGGGAAGCTTCTCCCAGCCAAGTACACCAGGCTCAACCAACTGATAGAGTGACACTGCTGCCACAGCAGCAACAACAGCACTCAGACCAAACCCCTTCACAATGAAGTCCTTACCTGAAACCCAAAGAGCCGAGCAAAGAAGTTGGACCCCAGGTCACCAATCACAACATAGAACGTAATGCAGGTTCCCAGCATCAGCCCAATCATGCTGTAAAGAAGGAAACTGTGGGTTTAAAGTGGTATTTTTGGAAGAGTATGCAGCCCTGTCCTGATCTAACCCGGGCCTGGGTGCAGAATTGAGGCCAAGGGCCAGGTCCTGTCCCTGCACTGTGCATGAATGCCCACAGCCTGGCTGCATGAGAGCTACAATCTCAGACATCCCAGGCCACAGGACCCAGGCCTGGGATGATTTGTAGTGCACTCTCCTGGGCTTAGAGGGAATACTAAACAACAATGAAGTCTTTGCTCTGTGGTATTGTAGTTCTCCCTCCATGGGAGATTCTGAGACTTCTAGGCACAACAAACGTGCATTATGACATTACACAAGTTAAAATCAACTGCTACCAAAAAAGGTTTTCTTTCAAGCTTATGATTTGCTCATTTAGAAGCCTAAATGTACAATTTTCCAGTAATTTTTCATTTCATAAAATTTTCCTCCAAAGGATGAAAAACGTAGCATTCTTAGTTTAATGCCAATTTTATGCAGTAGTGTTGGGAATACAGTTTAAGGAACAGCATTAAGAGATTAATGAGGGAGATGATCAAAAGAGAACGATTTTGCTATGTTCCCCAAGTTGTCCATTTTTAAGTACTTCTTGGTAATATTTAAATAAAGCTTTCAACCTTAACAATAATCATTTTAAGGGTACAATAAAACTGGCCTTTCAACCATTTTGTAATAACTCTTCAGAAACAGTGAAGGTCTAAACCAAGCCACAAGTGAAACTTGTTATTCACTTCCTAACATTTTCTAACCACTCGATTTCTCTGCAGCTGCAGGGGATGAGGAACAGGGTGCAGCCCTTACCTGGTTTCCACCAGCATCTTCCCGGCTTTCCCATAGGCATGAAATGCTAGGGCAAAGGAAAAAGAACAGGCACTCAGTCCTACAGCGTGAGCAGCACATTAACAAAAAAAGTACTGAGTACAGCTGCAAAGTGAAACTTGATGAAGAGCCACTGGCCCAGAGCTCATGTAGTACCACATGCACAGACATGGGGCATGGGCGTGCTACATCTAAAGTCTGCTCCTAAGGCATTTTCAGGTTTACTGTCCACAGTCCAAATTAGTGTGATGAGGACAAAACAAAGGAGACCTAAGGCAGATCGTTTTTATATGATTTGGAGGGGTTCCTGCAAAATGGTAGTTTCCCACAATGATGATTATGAGACCTTTCCAGAACAATGCCAGGCAGCCAACCTGGCGCCACCCAAGGCCCTGGCACTGAAGGGTAAGGGTCCCCAGAGCTCAAGGGTACCCTACAAGTCCATTCCCATCCCAAATGCTCAATCTTTGCAGCCAGCACCACAAGAACATTGAAGGGACTTTTATTTCACCCATTGGGCATGACATCCTTGGGTTGTTTTTTTTTTTTCTTTTTTGGTGCCAAGAATCTAACTCAGGGCCTCATGCTTGTGAGGCAGGCATTGTGCCACTGAGCTACATCCCCAGCCCCTTGGGGACATGATTTACAGAAGAAAATAGAATCCTAGCAAAAGTAGCAGCTGGGCAGGGAGGAGGGGACAGGAGCTCTGGGGCTCACCAGTGCCCAGGAAGGACATCCAGAACCTTGCTGATGAGCAGAGGGTGTTGTTACAGCATAGGCTATCCCTCCACAAAACGAGCCTCTGTCTTCCCTTCCTGACACAGAAGTATTTCTAACAGATGAGAAATTAAATACTGCTTTGCCAAAGTCCGTCCCAGGACCTTAACAGTGATCCAGTCACTTAACATTTCCTTAGTCCAGTCTAATGAGGACAAAAGAAAGTTCTGGTTTCCAAGGAACAGCCCACAAGGAGTGCCTATGACAGGATGGCTCCAGGCTTACTAGGAGCCCCAACTCCCTGGCCCTTGTTTCCTCCCTTTGCACAAGGCCAGAGCCCTTCAAAGGGAGTATAAGGCAGGAAACACAGCCAGCTGGGTATGAACAATCTACACACTCACTGTTATTTCCAGCTTACTAAGGAAGAGGCACAGTTGTCAAGGGCTGGAGGGCTTGGAGCAGTACAAGATCATGAGCCAAGGAGCCTGGCAGCCATGGAGTATATTTAACAAACTGAAATCCAAGCAGGATTCCTATATGAAATCGTAAGTGTGGATCACGATCTAAACTGGAACTAAGAACCCCAGAGGGCCTAACCAGGAAACATACTGTTACTACAGAAGCCATTCAGATGTGGGCATCAGCACACCCTACACAACCAGTATTCTAGCCCCATGTGTGGAATCCTCAGGGCCTATTCCTTCTTACTCTCCAAAAAGAAGCAACAGTCTACAGCATGCTCCAGACCCTGGAGTGCCCTGCCTGAACAGTCCTAGGTTACATCTGTATCCTGGGCATCGGAAAGTAGAAGGCAGCCAAAAAGTCAGGACAAGTGGAAAGTGGCTCTTTCCTTGGGCTCCCAGAACATCCTAAGTGGCAGCCACACCAAAGACTAGGCCCTGTCACTGGTCTCCTCCTTTCCTCTTCTCTTCCCCTGGGCCACCTCCTAGAGTGGCCTCAATGTGGACAGACATGCTCTTGCCCACATTTCAGTTCATTCTCCATCCAGGTCAGGCCACACAGAAGGGCAAACCACATATGCAGAGGTCAGTGGCTCTGGCCTTCCCAGGGCCATATACAGAGCTGACTCCCATTTCACCTGCCTGCAACTCCCAGCTGCAGCAAGAGAAGGGAGGCACTACTCAAGGGGAAAGGTACTGACCAAGATGGGGAGACACCTAAGAGGCAGGGATGGGGAGGCAGTGAGCAAAGGAGCTGGTCCTGCAGACAGAGGAGGCCTCCAAGGGGCACAATCCCATCAGCACATGGCAGGTACATATAATAAACAGCTGCCAGATGAAGTGGTTACAAATCCAGCCTGTATGCTAAGCCAACAGCATGTACACAGGTCACCCCCAAAGACACGCAGAGAGAAAATCCACTCCACACTATGGCCATACAGGCAGAGGAAGAGCAGGTAACACAATGGGGGGGAGGTGAAAGCCAGGTGACACAGAAGATACACACCAGCAATGCCTGCTCTCCAGAGACCTAGTTGTTATCAAAAGCTTCCTGCAGCTGGGATTGCTGCTTCCAGGCTAGACCACACACCATACCCGTGGGGCTCAGGCCATAAATCAGGGTGAGGCCTAGGGCTCAGAACACTAGAGGGTGAGGGAAACATGGTAGTGTCCTCTCTCTGATATGTCTTTCTATCTTTGAAGTGAAAACAAAGTTTATGGAAGGCCACCTTGTGTGGGACAGGGAAGAAGAGGCAAGAATTTGCAAAAACCACAGAAGCAGGACAGCAAAAGCAAACAAAACAAATATGTACACAATCCCAACAAAACGCCCACATGTGTGACTCTCCACACCGGCAAAAAATCACCTCCAGTGCCTGGAGCAGTGGGACATGTCAGGGTAGAGAAGTAACTTCCTCAGTCTGCCACACTGCCAAGGTCAGAATGAAAACCTGTCTAGGAAATAGCAGACTTCCATTAGAACTGCCAACTCTCCCACACAATATGCACAGATGAACAAGCTACCTGAAGACATGCCTGCAGCACCTGAACTTCCCACCCCTTCTGCTAGTATCCAGGTCCAGGTGAAGGCCATCTGCCCATCTTGCCCAACAGCTGCTCAATGCGCCTGACCTGGCAAGTAAGGTGCATCCCGCACCTGCAAACACAAACTGAGCACAGCAAGGGGATCTCTACTCAGGCCCCACTGTGGGCTATAGGTCAAGCCTGTGAGGTTTTCTCCTGGAGAAAGACAGAGGAAGAGGTGAAGACCCTCCCAAACAAAGGGTGTCTGCCGCAAGCCACAGGAGAACCACACTGCCAGAAGGGATGCCCCTCCACAGGAACGGCACCAGAGGAGCCTCCCTACCTCTCTCCAGCTGCTGTCCCAGGTGGCCCCCATGCAGCGGGTATACCCACCTCGGGGACAAAGGGAAGCTGGTGCTAAGCAGCCGCTGGTGCAGACAAGGCTCCATCTGGGAGCCGGCACTTGTGAGCCATCTTGTTTGGGATCAAATACACAACCTGAGACCACTGATAAGCAGGAATCTTTTGTTTCTGAATGTGAAAGTTGGTGCTCCAACAGTCAGTGCAAAGGCTGTTCATCTGGCAATTTTCTCTCCATCTTTCACATCCAGCCAAACCAGTTTGACTTTTCAAGGACTTTCGAAAAACAATTGGCCAGCTTGCTATCACAACCAGAAACCTCAGCCTCCCCAGCAGAGGGTCCCAGAGCCTTTTTCAGGTTACAGTGTATACTTGAGTTGTAACCTGTTACAAAACCTAGACAGAGACCTCGGCAAGGAAAGGGTCAACCTGACCTATAGCTCTGGAAACCAGGAAAGGGTTTCACCCAAGTACCACACTGCCAGAAGGGCTACCCCTCCACAGGAACAGCACCAGAGGAGCCTCCCTACGTCTCTCCAGCTGCTGTCCCAGGTGGCCCTGGGTTCTAGTGGGCACACTTCATCCCTAGTAGAATTAGATCACCTCAGTCTGGGTCAAGCTAACTGACAAATCTTACTTCCTTAAGCACCAACAGTAAGACTGGCAGCACCACTCCCTTCAGAGAAGAAGAAAAGAAGACACTCCTCAGTTCTGAAGCCAGGAATGAATGTCTATGTCCTGGTGCCAGCACACGGCAGGCTGGCAAGAAACAACTGAGCGGCAGAAGCCCCCATCTCCAGAGATGTCTGTTTGGTCTGGCCCTGGAATTCCGTGGCCCATTTCCTTTCCTACTTTCTGTCATCCATGAAAGGGCCGGGTCAGCCCTCTGCAGGCAAGGCCCGTATACTGGCCAAACACTGGCTAGAGAATAATGAGCTTTACTGCAGGCCAGGAGTGTTCACCAACACCCTCAAACCAAGCCCTGAGAACAGGAAAGTAACGTTTCAACACCCACACCACATGTTCTCAGTATGAACTGCAGAGCTGGAAGATGCAGAGCCTGGGCCAAGGCAAAAAAGGAAATTAAGCTTCATACACAAGCCCAAGAGTGTCCTTGAACCAAACTACCTAGAAAAGTTCCAAATTGCTATGACCAGCTCCTTCTGGCTGAACTAAAGGAACAAAGTTGCAATCCAACAATATCAGGAGGGAGACAAGGCCTTATGAGCTTGACCAGACTACATCTCTTCCCATCTCTTCCCGGGAATTCCAGGTGGGGAGCTCAGCAGGACTCTTGCCAACTCCAAGGGAGTTTTCCTAGTACCTGTGTAAGCCACCAAACCACCACAATGACAATGAGTACAGCTGTCTGTGGCAGATCTGGAAGGGGAGACTGCGTATCTGCTCAAGAGGTGGGGGAATGCCTCATAGTCTTCTCCATCACTTCAATTATCAAGCAGATTCTCAAAAATTGCATGAAGTTTTAAAATGAGAAAACACTACCATCCAAGAGCCTTGTTAAGAATAAAGTAAAAGAAAAATAGACAAGAGGAATAAATCCCCAAGGCCTAAAAATTAGAGAGTCCCTCTTCTTGAGAAGGCATCTAAATAGAGCCTCACACCCAAGTACCCTGAGGGCCAGTTCTCACCTAAGCCAGCGTAGGTTCTCCGTTTGCTCAGGCTGGCAGACTTTACCAGGAACATGCATGACTGGTGCGTCATCCAGGAGCAGAAGACCAAGAGCAGGGCACCCAGGACAATGCCACACTGGTGGGAGGACAGAGAAAGCATGTTCACAAAATCAGACAGTCCGTGCATCTCCAACTCACACCTCTACGGCACTGGGGCTCATACAGCCTGAGTGTGTACACGCCTGTGTGTACCTGAGTCCCCCACTCCACTGCTGTCTACTTCTATGGCCAACCCTGATGAGCACTGAGAGAACCACTTCTCTGTAGCCATGCATGTGGATCCCAAAGAGCACGTGAGACACACCCCCGCCCTTTCTCAAGTCTTGGTGGGCAGCTGGGTGTTGCCAAATCTAGCCAACCTCCTGTATATACCCCACATACACAACTTTGTAGCCATCTGGGTCAACTGTATGTGGGAAACACCTTCTGGAAGGAAGAAATTAGAAATGGCATATATACCTTTCTTATAAATTAAACAGACACTTACCATGTGATTCTGAAACTGCACTCCAAGGTATTCCCCAAGAGAAATGAAACATGGCCATGCACAAACCTGTGCTTTACACCAGATTTAGCCATAATCCAAAAGCCAGCTTGCTATCACAACCTGGCCTTCAGCAGGTACCTGCACAAAGCATGGTCCATCTGTTCAAAGGAATACTACTTGACAGTAAAAAGGGACCCACCAACTCCACATGGACATGGATGCTTCAAATGTATCATGAGGAGAGAAAGAAGCTGGACTCAGCAGCAATCAACTGTGATGCCATTTACAGGACACTCCAAAAAGGAAAATTATAGGGTAAGGAAGTAAGAACTGACAACAGAGGGACAGAGTTAACTTTTTTGGCCATGACAGCTACATGGCTACACACACACGCAAGAAAATCCAGGGAATAGGGCCAGCCAGACAGCTTAGCAGATTAAAGCACTTGCATAGGCAGATCCAAGGACTGGGGTTCAATCTCCATCATGCTGTGCCAGCCCTATGCCCGGGGTGTGCTGAGAACAAACCTGAGACTGGACATGGTGATGTGTGACTGTAATCCGAGTACTTGGGAGGCTGAAAACAGGAGGATCACTACATGTCGGATCTGTGTAGTGAGACCCTATAGACCCTGTGCTAAGTACATTAAAAAGAAAAATTCCAGGTAATAGTACTCTACAACTCATAAATCTCAATGTATGTGAATTAACCTCTCAATAACTCTGACATTTAAAACTTTAGCACCACTACACTGGTGCAAGATAGTAGCAAGGGACACTGAAGGGATGGAGGGGAAGTCTAGTGGAACTCCCCATGATTTTTAGTCCATAGGCTGTGAATCTAAACCTGTTAAAAATAAATTCTATCAACTTAGAAAAACATATGCAAACAAGCCATAGAAGTGGTACATTCTATAATACTCCAGAAGCTGAGTCAAGAGAAATGCAAGTTAAAGACTGGCTTAGGTAATGTGCAAGACCTTGTGCCAAAATAGAATATTGAAAAGAGAAAGAGCTATAGCTCAATGATTGAGCCCTGTTCAATCCCCAGTATGCACACACAAATACACCCTTCAGGGTGCAAGCAATTGTACTTGATATCATCAAAATTCATCACAATAAGGCCAGCCAGATAGCTCAGTGGATTAAAATGCTTGCTTAGGCAGACGCAGGGGCTAGGGGCAGGGCCAGGGTTCCATCCCCCCTCCCAAGCCATGCTGGCCCTACTCCCAGGGCCCGCTGAGATGGTGATTAAGACTGGGCGTGGTGGTGTGGGCCTGTAATCCCAGCCATAAATCTAAACCTGCTAAAGGTTTAGATTTTAAATTCTACTTCAACTTAAACACAGGCCACATAGCCAGACACAGCCTTGGGAAGCTGAAAACAGGATCACTAAGTCCGATCTGTGTAGTGAGACTCTGTAGACCCTACACTAAACACATTAAAAAAAAGGAAAAAAAAAAAATCATCACAATGGCTCCTCATCCTCTCCAGGATTTGATAACAAGCAGAGAACTTGGCCCTCAAGGTACTCACTGGAGGGAGCACACACTGGTACATCTGCTAGAAACTCTGAGCAGCACATATTAGAGCTGAACACATAAATATCCCTACCCCTACCATTCTACCCAACAGATATGCAGTAAGACAGTCACCAAAGCCCAGGCAACCTCTGCACATCAAGAGCTCCAACTAGGAAACACCAGATGCCTCACAAAGGTATAGTAATCTCTGGTAGAGCTATTCAATGGGACACTGGCTAGATGCTGAAGTATACCCCTATTACAATTCTACATCAATTTAAAAACAGTACACAGGGGGCCAGGGAGATGGCTCAAGTGGAATAAGCGCTTCCCTGGCAAGTTTAAGGGCCTGAGTTCAATCCCTGGTTTCGAAAAAAAAAAAAAAAAAAAAAGTACATAGCCAGACAGGATGGTGCACCCTGTGATACCAGCACTCAGAAAGCTGAGGCAGGAGGATTGCTGCAAGTTCAAGACCAGCCTGGGCTACAAAATGAACTCAAGGCCAGGGAGACTCTGCCTCAAAAAAAAAAAAAAAAAAAAAACCAGGCAATATGAGCTGGGCATGGTGCCACACACCTGTAATGCCAGCATCCAGGGATGATGAGGTAGGGGGACTACAATAAATTTTGACATAAAACTTGGGCTACATAGTTCAAGACCAACATGAACTAGATAATCTCAGACAAAACAAATAAACGGCCTGGCATAGTGCCACATGCCTGTAAATCCAGCATTCAGAAAGCTGAGGCAGGACTGCCAAGAATTCTAGGCCAGTCTAAACTATAAAGGAGACCCCGTCTAAAAATTTTTTTTTTTTTTTTTTTTTTTTTTTTCAGAACCAGGGATTGAACTCATGCCCTTGCACTTGCCAAGGGAAGCACTTATTCCACTGAGCCATCTCCCTGGCCCCAATTTTTTTTTTTTTTTTAAAGAAAACAGACAATACTTTCTCTAGTAGTACCAAAGCTGGGGCAGGAGTGATTGGCAAAGGGGCTGGAACTATGGTGTCATTTACCATGGAGCAAGTTGTATGTTTGTTCACTTTATGGAAATTCACAGGAGCACACTGCCAGATGTAGCAGCACATGCCTATAATCTTAGCACCAGGACACTGAGGCAGGAAGATTCAAGTTCAAGACCAGCTTGGGCTCCACAGTGAGTTCAAGACCATCCTAGGCTACATAGCAAGGCCCTGTTTCAAACAAAGAGTACACCTAAAGTGTGTTTTCTATATGTTAAACTTATCCTAAGATATTCAAATATTTACAACAGTGCCAGAATTACTGAAATAAATAACAAAAGAACCCAACAACAACAAAAAAGTTTTTAATGACACCGCTGCAAACACTAAACACACATTTCCAAATAGTTTGTTGGCCTTAGGCTATGCTAAGGCCCAAGAGGCCTCCCTTGTAGGAGACTTTTGAGGCCAGAGACAGCAGCAGCTGGCAGGCCCTCAGGACACAATTGACTTTCTGCACCTGCTGGCTGCTAAGTTTCAAGCTCCTCCAGGGCAAGTCTCTGCAAGCCTCCCCTTTACAGGCTCTGGCAGGGGCCTGTGGCATACCAGGTATTCCAAATATGCAAACAGCTGAATCACCTGGACCCTACACAGGGGTCAAAATTAGAGCTCCAACCACGTGGAAGACTGGCATCAAGGATGGCATCAGGCTGCAGATAAGGAACCAATCACCATTCCACATCCCAGGACACAGTTCTGCTAGTAAACAAGTTGTTGTGGACACCACGACACACAGGTGTTCCAGAGACACCCAGAGGTAGCTGCCACAGCACTGGGATTCACAACACAGACACTTTCCTAAGGGCACCAGTGACCTGTAGTTCCATCCTCCTACCTACAATGTAACCATGTCACTGAACCCATACTATCATCTTCCATGCATTTTTGCCCAGGCTCGAGGCAGGCCCTATGAGTATCAAAAATTTCCACATCAAAAATATTTTATATTTTTATTCAAGATCCAAAATATTGGACCAGCAAAATAGCTCAGCCAATTAAGGGGGCGTCAATCCCCCAGCCTGCTGTGCCAGCCCCACCCCAGGGTTGCACTGAGACGGCATTTGAGACTGGGCATGGTGGCGCGCACCTGTAATCCCAGCTCTTGGGAGGCTGAAAACAGAATAATTACGAGTCTGATCTAGTAGTGAGACCCTGAACACCCTATAGACCCTTCCCGAAAATACAGGAAAAAATAAAAAGTAAAAAAGATCCAAAATATGAAAAACAGTGTTAACCTACAGTTAAACTACTAATAATATAATTTTCAATTCCAAATGTCCATCTAGCTGGGCATGGTGATGCATGACTGTGATCCCAGGACTCTGGGAGCCTGAGGCAGGAAAATCACCCAGGCAACTTAGCAAGACCCTCTCAAAATGGGGGAGGTGGACGCAAGGGTGGCAGGGCTGGGAATATAGTTCAGTCCAAAAGCCCTGTGTTCAATCCCCAATACCTAAAAGAAAAAAGAAAAAAAAAAAAAAAAAGGTCTATCTTATTTCATTTTCTACCTCTGATGTCAACAGATACTACTGGCAGGTCTTTGCCCTAACATTCAACTGCCAAGACCTCTCTGGTGCACAGCTCCTCCCTGCCACGCAGCAAGGGCCAGCAGCACACAGAACAAACACTATTCCCCTCAGGAGGGAGCCTCAAGTTCACCAGTTAAGAGTCTTAAAGGAAAAAGTTACCCAATTTGACCATTCCAACAGCCTCTGAACCGGTGGCTCCTCTGTGAACTATTTAAACAGGAGTCGCTCGCACACAACTGTTTTCTTTCACGTGGCATTCAATGGTGAGATGAAACCAAACTTTTTTGTACAGTTAAGATCTTTCCAGTTGGGGTGAAATGTGTACAAAACAGACCTAATATGCACAATAATATGTTTGTGAATACAGCTCTCAAGTGACTGTGCTGGTGAAATTTTTAATCACCTTATAACCAAAGCCCCGCTGCTTCTGTGAAGTTACAAATGAATTTTAAAATAGCAGGATGAAATAAACCCCACTGAATCCTTTCGTTTTCCCTGGTGCTCACTCGGCCCTCTAGTACGGTTTAGTGTGCGGGTCTCGCCGGCACCGAGTTCCCGCGGTGCTCGGCAAGGCGCAGACCCCCCGAGTCCTGGGCGCGCGTAAGTTGTCTGTCCCATCTCCCGACCACAGGGCCCGGGAGGCAGCCTGGACGCACCTGTTTGAAGCAGAAGGGCATGGTGAGCACGCTGACCCCCACTATACTGTTCACGACGTTCGTGACCAGCCCCCAGTTGGAGGCAGCAGCCGCGTTCATCCTGAGGGCCAGCGCGGGCGGTGGGGCCCGGTAGCAGGCGATGCGATAGGTCAGCCTCCAGACCCTGCCAGGCCGTGTGGCCGCCTCATAGCCATCCTCCCTCGCTTATTCTGGTGACCACCTCCAAACTGCCAAGGCAAGACCCACAAGGGCCGGACGTGACACTAAGGATCACAGCAGCTGCGTTCTGCCACTGCCGACTCACACATTTCCGCCTTCCGCGGGATCCCCTACTCGGAAGTGACGATTCTGGGGGCGGGGCGCGGCGGGAAGCGTGCTTAGGAAAAGCGGGCCAGAAAAGGGTGGGCCCTCCCTTGCTGGGGCGAGGCGAGGCGGGACCCAAGCCAACGAGAGGCAAGGCGAGGCCATATGGGCGGGGCTTATTGCTACGTGAGCCAATAAGAAGAAGACCTGTGGAGCCCGGCGGGGGCGCATTCGGGCTCTGGGCGGAGTCTGAGCAGGGAGAGGCGGGACTCCAGTGGCGGCGCACCAGTTGGGCGGCAGAGTCTAGCGGCCAGTCTGCCCGGGAGGACCCGGTTTTCCTTCTTGGGGACTCACTCTGCAAGAACTGAGGAGAAAGAAGGAGACACGGATTTGGAGAGTTCCTGATTGGCATTTAGCCCCTAGGACGGTTTACACACGTGTTCCTGGTGCCGTTTGTGCAGGAGACGGTGTGCTGATTCTGGACTAAAAGCAATCTGTGCAGAGAAATTAGCACCTCGGCTTTACAGAGAACACGCTAGGTACCGAGGGCTTCGGTACTCAGTTAAGGACACACAGATCTCAAGAGAGGGTGTGGGTTCGCCAAACCAGAGCAGCGGGAGAAAAATCTGAACGCCTTGAAATGAAGGAGCAAAGGAAAAGTGAGAGGGCAAGGAGAGACAGATGTAGCCAGGAAAATCTGGGAAGGCGTCAAGAAGGGGAGGCTTCTAGTTTGATGCTTGAAGAACAGACGAATGCATAGAAACTGGGGGAGGACACGGGGTGGAGTCCTCGGGAGGAAGGAAGGAAGTGTGCTGTAGGCTGGAATTGCCTGGGAAGAATTACAAGTGGCTGGGGGAGGCCATCAGGAAAACAAGGCCACGTTTGCAGGCACAGCAGCTGTTCATGTCTTAGGAGGCGCGTTCGTCAGGCAACAGGCAATCCCTTGGTGAGACTCTGCCCGCCCTCAAACCGAAGAGAAAAAAAAAAAAAAAAAATGCCCGGGTGAAAAATGATTTAAAGGCTGGGCATGATGACTCATGCCTGTAATCACAGCTACTCAGGAGCCAGAGGCAGGATGATCGGAAGTTCAAAGCCAGCTTGGACAATTTAGGGAGACTTTGTCTCAAAATAAATGGGACTGGAGATGCAGCTTAGCATCCCTGGGTTCAATACCCGGGGGGGGGGGGGGATAATTGAATACAAAGCCAAAATAATAAATGCCCGCTTTGTGTATTTTTATGTGAATGAAATAATATATACAGTCGATAACGTACTTTGGATTATGTAATTTTTTAGTGAACTAACACACAAGGTAGGATGTGAAATTTAAATATATTCTAATGAATAGCAATAAATACCCATGGAACCAACATCAGCTTTGAAAACAATGTCAGCAGAGCTAGAGTACTCCCTTTCTGTTCCCTCCCAAATCTACCTTCCTCCCCTCTTCGCTGCCAGCCTGGGATCATTTCTGTCCAGATTTTGTCATTACTTTTCTTTGTGTACCACATCAGATACAGCTCTAAATAATTATAGAATGACTATTTATCTCTTAATATTTATGCAGTCCTTTTTCTAATATAATAGGGATGCACATGTGGATGCCTAGAATAAAGAATACATTCAATCATTAGAAGGCAAGATCTGGGGCCATGGAGATGGCTCAATAGAAGCACAAGGGTCTGAGTTCAATCCTCAGTTCTGCCAAAAAAAAAAAAGGCAAGATCTGCCACTTTTTCATTGTGGAGTTTGGAACACAGACATGTTGGTATGAAGCCATCTTGGGCCATGGGGCTGAGAGCAAGGATGGAGTAACAAGCCAGAGAGAGCCAGATCCCTGGGCAACATCTCAGAGCAGAGCCACTGTACTGGTCCCTACCTACCTTCTCCGTACTACTCTATGGCATAGAGGCAGACTTCCTCTTTTAGGCTGCTATTTGGATTCTGTTTCCCAAAGCTGCTGTGGTCTAATTCAGTAGCATATTGGACTAGAGTGTTTCCACACTTTTTTTTAATAAAGGAATTATATTTCAGATATTCTCCTGCAAATCTCTCATTCAACATCATTTACAAAATTCACCCTTAGCTGGGCATAGTGGCGTATGCCTGTAATCCCAGCACTCGGGAGGCTGAGGCAGGAGGATTGTTGCGAGTTCAAGACCAGTCTGAGCTACAAAGTGAGCTTAAGGCCAGCCTGAACTGCATAGTGAGACCCTGTCTCAAAAAAAAAAAAAAATCACCCTTTCTTGTATATTGCACATGTGTTCTGTGAGTCATTTGTTCTCACTACAAATGGAATCCATTGTTACAGTAGCCCAGACTATATCTCCCTTCACCTACTAAGAGCACTGGAGTTGTTGGCAATTATTTGACATTATGAACAACAATGCAGTAAGCATTACTGAACTTGTCTCCTTAATGTCTGTATATTAGAGTTTCTCTAACATGAATAGCTAGATGTGGAACTGCAGATCCAAGCACATGCATACCTATGATTCTAGCCACAGTGTTCTTCAAAGTGTATAAGTTCTGGCTTACATCACAGGTTGGCAAGCTTTTTCTAAGGGTCAGATGGTACATATTTTCAGCTTGTCAGGCCACGCAGTCTCTGTCACAACTACTCAGTCCTGCCAATGTAGAGGCAGCCTTGGGCAAATGAGCATGCCAGCATTCCAGTAAAACTTTTATTTACAAAGCAGGAGCTGTCCCAATTAGCCCTGAAGGCTGCATATTGTGGGCCCCTGCTGTGTGTTGTCTTCCCTCATCGCAGTTTGATAGTATCAATTTAGCCAATGTACTGAATAGAAAGGAATCTCCAGGATACCTTTAATTTCTTTTTCCTTAGTCTTTGTTGTTGTCATCATTGTTTGAGACAGTGTCTCCTTCTGTAATTCAGGTTAGCCTTCAATTTACTATGTCGGCCAGGCTGGTGTTTAACTCATGGTGAACTGCCTGCCTCAGCTTCCTGAGTGCTGGCATTGTATACATGTGCCAGCACACCTGGCTTATTCATATTTTTATTGTTCCTTCATGTCTCTTCTGTGAAATGCATGCTTATTTTTTTGCCCAACTTTTATTTAGCCATTCTTATAAATTTTGAAGAGATTAGGGTTTTTGGGAGAGGTGGACGAGAATTAAAACCCAGAGTCTCATACATCCTAGGCAAGTCCTCTACTACCAATACACATCCCCACACTTGGTTTTGAGACAGGTCCTCTCTAAAGTTCCCCAGCACGGTTTTAAATTTGCAGTCCTCTTGCCTCTGCCTCCTTCATAGTCGGGATCACAAGTGTGCACCACTCAGTGGGACTGACATCTTCAGTTCTTGCTTGATAACTGATAACTCATCTTATGTTCATAAGATGCCTTATTGACACCTTTATAACAAAACTACCAGAAATTTAGCTCCTTAATACAAAGTTATTGTCTTAGTTTTGGAGGCTAGAAGTTTCCTTCAGATCACACTGAACTAAAATCAAGGTGTGAGCCGGGAGTGGTGGCGCATGCCTGTAATCCCAGCACTCAGGAGGCTGAGACTGGAGGATTGTTGTGAGTTCGAGACCAGCCTGAGCTACAAAGTGAGCTTAAAGCCAGCCTGAACTGCATAGTGAGACCCTGTCTCAAAAAGACAAAAAATAAAATAAAATAAAATCAAGGTGTGGTGGGCCATTCCCTCTCCTGGAAGCTCCAGAACAATTGTTTTCCTGCTCAATTGGCTGTTGGCAGACTTGCTCCTTTGAGTTGCAAGATCCCTATTTTCTTGCTGGCTGTAAACTGAAAACCATTCCCAGGCTGGTCTCCCCCCTTCCTCCATCTTTAAAACCAACAAAGTTTCTTTCAGGCCACATCTCCAAGCCAGCTGGGGAAAGTTTCCCTATTTTAAAGATTCATGAGATTAGACTGGGACCAACCAGGAGATAATCCAGGATAATCTCCACATCTCAAGATCTGTAACCTTAATCACACTAGCAAAGTCATTATGCCACATAAGGTCACATCCTTAGGGGCTCCAAGTTGCACTGACCGCCTCCTGATAAGACATAGGTTGTGTGTCCTTGTCATAGCAGTGGCAGGGAGTCTCACTGAAGCCATCAGGTAGTGTGTGGCATCATAGAACCTATCATTGATGATATTGCTCCAGTCACTTGAGTGCTCCCTCTAGACCCCCTTTCTCCCCTAGAGTTAGTGAGCTGTTTGCGGGGAGAATCTTTAAAGCTAGATATCCTGGTCCTTGTCAAACTTTCAATTATTTAATTTACTTAAAGTAGCTATTTAAGTTGTCTACATTTCATTTATCCACATTTATCCTGACTCTTATTTGATGAATTGGGTTTTTGTTTTTGTTTGGTTTTTTTGGCAAACCAGGGATTGAACTCAGGCCCTTGTGCTTGACAGGGAAGCACTTATTCTATTGAGCCATCTCCCCAGCCCGATGCATTGGGTTATAATCCACTGCAGACACTTTTATTTTTGGTGCTGATGATAGAATCCAGCGCCTCCATAGCTAACACTATCTTGCTGCTTGAATTACCCCACATGTGGACCTTGGATCCCCTTTGGCCAACTCCTGTGTCCCTCTCATTCTCTGAATCTGTCCTTGCCTTCTGGCTCAATAGGGTGTTCTTGGGTAATCTTACACTGTTCTGTCTCTAGAGATCCACGTTCCTTTCCATGGAGACCACAGGCAGAGCCATGGTGGAGCGTTAAGTGTGTGTAGCCTCTGAGATCCCACTGCATGCCACGTGTTCATGTCTGGATCTCTTCCTGTGCCCCACTGCTGGTATTGAATAATAAGAGTTCTTGTTACTACTTCCAATCACTTCTGGGGACAGGATTTCAGGCTCACACTGGTGTCCCGTCCTCCCATGTTTGTGACCCCAACATTGCTGTCTTCCCACCTCTTTCCTCAGCTTCTAGTCCCACTCAGGGAGGCCCCAAGTACACCTGGACCCCTCCCCTCACTTGGTTGCTCCCCATCCCTGCCCAGCCTGAATGTTTCAGGCTACCTGTAAGGATGGCAGGGAAAGGAAGCCCTGGGGCCACAGTCCTACAGTCTTTGTTCCCCTCACTTCAGTGCAATCCCCCGCTCACAGAGCACCAAGGCTGTGTGACCTAAGGCATGTTAATGTACCTCTCTGAGTCCACAAGCAGCACTCACCCTTGAAAGGCTTCAAAGAGCAGCAGCTTTCCACTAAGTCAGCAAGCAAAACAGCTGTGGGCTGTTGTGGAATAGGAAGGACAGGAGACAGAGTATGGCTCTGGGTGCTGGCCTTTGGGCAGGTCTCTGGGAACCTTGATCTACCTGTGAATCTGTAGTGAGGTCACTGCTTCCCCCACACTGAGCATGGAGGCTGTACCCACTTCTCTTACAGGTGAGCCAGATTCCTCCTGACTCTGGGGCAGTGTGAATTTCTCCATCTCCCCTTCTCTTCCTCCACTCTTCAGCTCAACCAGTCACCAATGAAATGCAGGGGTCCAGCCTTCAGTTAATCAAAACAGAGCCAGTCTGCTTGGAGAACAAACATTTGGGGCAAGTGGCCTGGACTCCAGGAGAGCCTACAGCAGATAGCTGTGGTGGTGCATAGGCCCTGGCCCAAACGATGTCCCCTGGATAGCCAGAACCTGCTGCACCCCTGCAGTCTGAGGTAGTGACTGGGTCAGGCTCCCTCTGCCCCAGCTTCTTTGTTGGACAGTCCTCTGCTCTGCCATTGTTTCAGGCTTCCCATCTGAGGATCTGGGCCCACAGGGAAGCAGATAGCCTATGGGTGGAGCCATATGCACTCAGGGAGCCTCCTGTGGGGCTGGGTTTCTGTCCCCAGCAAGCAGAGTTAAGAATTTGTCAGCTCAAGCACTGAATTGTGAAGAAACGGAGTCTCCAGCTCTTCTCTAGGACTTCTGCCCCATCAGCCCTCTGTGTCCTAGCAGAGTCTTAAAGCACCCCCACCCAGGATGGCATTGAGAGGAGTGGAAGCCCAAGCCCACCCACCCTGCCTTCCTATTTCTACAAACCCCCAAAGCCACGGAGCTGAGCACAGGTCTGGCAGGCAGGAATGGATCTAATTTAACATCCACAGCCCATCTTAAAGACACAGATGGGAGTGGAGCCTGGCAGCAGCCACATATTACATACCACAGGAGAATCCACCCAGTCCTCCCACACAGAGTTTGGGGCCCAGCCAGGCCCATGGCCAAGGACACATCCGAGGGCAGCTCAGGAACCAAGAATAGACTTCTCTAAGATCCTGGGACAAGATGTGAGACGTGAGAGCCAATCAGCTCCTTCCTATTGGCCCTGAGTATTTCTCCAAGTCACCTGCTCTGTTCATTTGATTGGCCCCTTTACAGGAGAGGGAAGTCCAGGCTGGTCTCCCTCCTCCTCTGTCAGGGCCTCCCCCAAGCCCAGGAGAAGGTACCTAGAGAGCTGCCTGGCATAGGGGGCAGAGCTGGGGATGCTGGGAATAGGACCCAGAGCCCAGCCATAGTCTGACTCAGAGCTCAGGCATGTTTGCATTCCCCTGGCAGCTGAAGGGCTGCCTCCCTACCTGCCAGCATGCCCTGAGCAGGCCAGGTGTCTGAAACTGCCATGGTGACGAGAAGGTATGCAAGTGCCATTCTGAGGGGGGCTGGGGGAACCACAAGGGGCAGCAGTACCTGGGGTGGAAGGTAGTTGTGTCACACTGGGCCCTTTACCTCAAGAGGCCTCTCAATGGGACCCCAGTTAGAAAACCACCAGCTATGGCCCTCTACACAGACAACCATGCAGCGCCCCAGTATCCTACCCAGGCTCAGCAGAACAGGCCAGAATCTGGGAGTGCAGCTTTCACCAGTTCACCCCGCCCCACTGAGGACAACCTCAGTCCAGCCCTGTGGGAAACGAGCTGAGCCAAGGGAGGAGTTAAGGGTCCCATCTCTCCTCTGGGTGGCTCTGGGACTGAAAGATCAAGCCCAGGAGGCCCTGTCCAGCCCCAGCCCACCCTCTGCCTCTCCTGGAAGACAGGAAGTTTGAAGGAGGTGCCAGAGAGGAACATTCATACCTCCTCCCCAGCCACAGGCTTGGCCCACCCCTTTGCCCCATCCCTACCATCCCCAAGAGTCTTATTGGAGAGACACAGGACTTCTGGCGGCATATGAAGGACCAAGATGTATTTATTCTCCTCTGGGAGTCCTATGGCCATTAGCAGAGCCCTGGTCCTTCTAGGCCTGCAGTCCTTAGGACCAAGAACTGCTCTACCTCCCAACTCCTCAGCCAAGTTTATATCCTCTTCCTGCATCCAGCAGTTGAGTTGTGTCCTATCCCCAAATACCTCAAAAATGTGACCTTAGGGCTGGGGATATAGTTCAATGGCATAAATGCCTACCTGGCAAGTGCAAGGTCCTGAGTTCGATCCCCAATATTGCCAAAGAAAGAAAAAAAGAATGTGACCTTCTCTGGAAATAGTGTCTTCACAGATATAATCAGTTAAGAGGAAGTCATTCTGGAAGGGTGGGCCCTACACCCATGAGACTAGTTAGTGTCCTTATGAAAACAGGAGCCCTGGCACAGGTGCACAGGTAGGAGAAGCCATGTGCAGATGGAAAAAGACAGCTGATGAGGCTTCTGCGTGCCGCTGAATGCCTACAATCAAGCAACTTCCTAGAGCTGGTGGTGCCTGGGACAGTCTCCCACAGCCTCAAAAAGAGTGCTGTGTTAGAGCCCAGGCTGCAGACCTCTGCTCCCTGGCCTCAGGACACACCCTGAGCTCAGCTTCCGGGCCACACCTACTGCCCCACAAGCACATGGGCTTTGGGCAGACCCCACATTGCCACAACACCATGCTTGGGGGCGCAGCCTGCCCTGCCTTGCTGCCCTCCACTTCACAAGCAGGTCCCTCCCTTGCTTCTCCACCTGCTCCTCCAATTGGTTCTGTGCTCCCTGCCCCCAAGCAGCCCCCCCCCACCTAAGCCAGCACATACCTGCATGGGGCCAAGTTTCTAGCACCCACATAATTTGCCACCCTCACCCCCAGGGTCACAGAAATGGGCTCTGTGAATGTGTATATAGGGAAAACACCCAGTTCCCACAGGTACTACCACAAGTAGAGGAAGAGAGAAAGTTGCCATGCCCTCTATGTGCAGCCATGGGCTCTGGTCTGGGTGTCTTTCTGCCCTCCCAGGCAGCAGCCACCATTCCAGTTCAGGAGCCTGCCCCAGACTAGGTGCCATCCCTGGGAAGA
>PVKA01023601.1:0-35416 GCA_004027165.1 Ctenomys sociabilis | reverse complement strand
CAGATTTTTTAGTAGTGGATTTTTGTTGGTGGTATTAGAGGTGTGTGTGTGTGTGTGTGTGTGTGTGTGTGTGTGTGTGTGTGTAGGTGGGTGGCAAGGTCTGACTGTATAGTCCTGGCTGGTCTTGAACTTTCAATCCTCCTGTTTCAGCCTCCCAAATGCTAGGGTTATGGGTTTGTGCCACCACACCTATCTTTGTCACTAAATTGAAAAGCTTCTCTGTGCCTCCCTCCACATGGTGACATCAGCCCAAGAAGTAGGAAGCTGATGCATCTTCATTCACCCAGTTTGCAGAAACCTCATTCCTGACCCCTTGTGTTCCCTCAGAAATATGCAGTCTCCATTTGTTGGATCTGATTGGTAACATCAAGTTTCAGCCACCCACAACTCACAAGTAACATTTGATCTGTGTAAGTGAACTCATTGTACTCCTCAGCTTTTTGTTGCAGAAAATATGGTCACTGTCACACTGAAATCATCCCACACACAGAGTGAGGACTGTCCCTGGAAGGAAAGAGTTCAGGCTGGGGAGGGAGGGATGCAGAGTTAGGGGAGGAGCCTGAGTGGGTGACACTAGAGTGTGTGCCAATCTGGATGAGGAGCTCACACCAGTCCCTGGAAACCTGCAGCTTCCTCCGTGGGCTGGAGGGGCCCCCTGTGCTGGGGTCTCCTTTTGCCCTTCTCCTTTCTCCTCTCCTTTTCTCCCTTTCATCTACTCCTGACCTCACGCTTTCTCTTGCTTTCTCTCCTCTCCTGCTCCCTGCTCTCACCCCTGCTGTCTCTTCATCTTGCCTTCTGTCTCCTTAGGGCCTGTCCTTGTTTCTTGACCTTTGTCACTACAGTTGGAGACTTCCGGCCTGCTCTTGTCCCCTCCCCTCAGGAGTGTAGCCACCCCTGGGAAATCTCAAGGCTTCACCTACATTGACAGCTGAAAGCGTTCCTATTAACACCCACTGACCATTTAAAAGGCCTTGTTTAATTTTAATCTTGTGTCTCCCTGTGTAGCGGGTTCTGTCTCAATACCAGCATCTTGCAGGGAGAAACTGGCTTAGCTTGCCCAGTGCAGTATGGTCTGGGCCCTGTGGCCCAGGCTGGTGGGGGAGGAAAGTAGCTTATACCCCACACTCAGAGGAGGCATGAGAGCACCCAAACAGGGTGGATCTTGCTCTTGGGAGAAGTGCAGCAGGAACCTTGTGTGGCTTCAGAGTCCCTGTGGAAGTTCTCCAGCAAGCATCAAAGGCGGAGCTTCAGGCTTCCTTCTACCTCGCTGAGATGTAGGATGAGAGGAGAACAGGACTGGAAAGCTGTCACCAATAACCTCAAAACAGAGTTGTTCTTTTTTTTTTTTTTTTTTTTTTGGTCTTTTTGAGACAGGGTCTTACTATGCAGTTGAGGCTGGCCTTAAGCTCACTTTTTAGCTCAGGCTGGTCTCGAACTCACAACAATCCGCCTGCCTCAGCCTCCCGAGTGCTGGGATTACAGGCATGCGCCACCACGCCCGGCCAGAGTTATTCTTTATTATCCGGAACAACTCCTTTTACTGATTACTTGTGAGGGCAGTTATATGCAGTGATGACACCTGCTCACCCTGGTGCAGTCTTCCTTGCTCCACCCAGGAAAGGAGCCCGGCTTCCTGCTGGGCAGCAGTGACTGATAAATAAGGCCTGGGCCTGCCCTCAAGCTCTGCCCCATCTGGTCTGGGCCTCAATGGACTCTGGCCAGCGCCTCTCTGTTCACATCTCAGTCTGCTTTGGTTTGTAAAGTAATCAGTTTACACAAAAATTAAATGAACCTATGTACCTAATTATAATGAAGAGAACAAAGACTCTGAGATAGGAAGTTATCCATCTCTGATAGTCAGGAGCTGGTGAATGAGTACATCCCCTCCCCAGCTATGATTTCCTTTCCGGTAAATAGACTACCACTTCCTAATTTACAGGATATCATCAGATTTAAATGAGGTTATGTGTTCACTGCAGTGCCCAGCATATGTTACTATAGTCATCCATTTTCTTCTTTTAAAAATGTTTACTTTTTTTTTTTTTTTTTTAATTTTTACTTTTTAAAATTAGGCATGGTAGTGCACGCCTATAATCCCAACACTAGAGAGGCTGAGACAGGAGGATCACTATGAGTCTGAGCTGCATACTGAGACCCTATACCAAATACAGAAAATTTTTACTTTGCAGTTGTAGTTAAGTAACTATTTTAGATAGGGTCTCACTAGGTACAATAGTTTAGGCTCATCTTGAACTCACTGTTAACCTGAGCTGGCCATGGTGATCCTTCTGCCTCAGCTTCCCAAGTGCTAGGATTACAGGTTTGCACCACCACACCCAAATCTTTTTGTTTCTAATACTCTGTTCATCTGGAAAATTTTCTCTGAATTTCTTTGTCTTCTCACAATTTTGTTCTGGCATACCTCCTGTGACAAGAATAAAACAAGAATCTGGGAAACCAGAGACATGACTTTCAGTGCACTTTCACACTGAATGCGTGTGAGAGCACCCATCAGCAGTAGCAGGCATTTACATTTTACAATATGCGTACACTTATCAAATTTAAAAAAAAAGTCGACTTAATGTCATTTCAGAGCTTTATCTTCGTTGCTAATTTAAATTACTTTACAGGAGGCTGAGACTTTTTGCTTTAAGTTTATCTTTCTCTTCCTCACCTAGGTAACTTCTAAAACTGCACTAGAACTGAGATTTCGGTTTCTAGTCAAGCCTTAGTGGGATGGACACCTACTCCTTACCTGTCTTACTTTTCTCTTGTTGCGGAGACAGAATACCCAACATCCATAGTTAAAGGGGAGGAGGTTTATTTATTTAGCTCACAGTTTGTGGAGGTTTCAGTCCATAACTACTGGTAGGGGACTTGGCAGAGGGACAGTGGTTCATGATGGTGGAAAATAACAAAGGCAACAAGAGAGAGTCAGGGCCCTTTCTGTCTCTTGTTTTGTATCCAGTCTACCAGGATTAAGGCGGTGCCAGTCTAATCAGTGGGCTGATCCAATAGTCACTCACCCTTAATCCCAGCACCCTTAATCCCATCATTGTACCATGAATCAATCACATACTCTAGATATAGCAACCTTGAAAAAATCCTGTGGCTGAATGAGGTTTAGGGGGGACACACTGTCCATCCTTGGGTCCCTTTGAGGCCCACACCCTGCTCACTTCATGAGGTGCTGGAGGAACTGTTGGGCATAACACTTTCCTCTTTCTTGGGAGGTCAACTGGATCTTCCCGCTTGGTAGGTCAACTGGATCTTCCCCAATATTTGCTTTTTATTTTTTTTTTTTGGCAGACGTGGGAAACTGGGAACTGAATTCAGGCCCTTGTGCTTGACAGGAAAGCACTTATTCCACTGAGCCATCTCTCTGGCCCAAGATTTGCTTTTTAAATAGTGGGCTCCTACACATGGAAATGATATAAATTGGAACCTCTGTGACTGTTAACTAGTCAAGCAGTCTCTTGTTTCTTAAGTTTTGAACCCACAGGCCTGCTGAATCAGTGTCTCCAGGTATTAGTACAAAATCTCCTTAGGTAATTCTGTTGGGCAATTGAAAAAGAAAAAAGGAAAGAAGGGGAAAAAGACAAGGAAAGTTAGCCTTCCTCATTCTCTGCACAGGTCAGAAGTACAGGTGTCAATTGCAGGCCTCAAAGAGGTAGAGACAGAACCACCTTGGACCAGTCACAAAGCCGTAGGTCCTGGGTGGGTTCTGGCTGGGTCCTGGCACTGGTCAGAGCTGGCCTTTCTTCAATCAGCTTGAAATGAGCCAGCTGGGGGCACTGGCTCTGAGGGTCAGGGCATCTGCTCCAGGGCAATGGCTGTGCCTGAAGGTACCTTGAGAAGGTAGGTATTTTGGAGACCTAGGGGGCTTTGACTATTTCAGTTGTTTTGGTTTTTTTTTTAGCAGTTTATTGACAACATTTCTCAGGGACAAGTTAGGTTACTTTTACAAATGATAAACATTTGCAACCTTGTGGATTTCTAGTTTCACTTCTAGAAGTGACTTTATATTTTGGGGACATTCTAAAATATTTCTTGAGCACTGGCAAGAGAAAATCTACCTGTTAAAAAAAACTACCTCCAAGCAGTAATTTTGGCCATGTGATTAAGGGATGAACCAGAAAAATTAACTTCAGGTGGATGTAGTGGCGCATGCCAGTGATTGCCACACTCTGGGAGGCTGAAGCAGGAGGACTACAGGTTTGATCCCAAGCAGAATGACTTAGTGAGATCCTGACCTGGCTTTGTGTGCTAGGGTGAGCAGATCCCTCTCTGGGCCTGCTTCTACGCTGCAGGATGGTTTTGGGTTTTGTGTCAGTCTAAACCAAAGAATACTACAAGACTGAGTGGTTACAGCATGAAATTTACTTGTGAAGGCCATGGGTCTCAGGGAAGGGCCCGCAGCTTTGGATTCTGCCAGTCACAAAGCTGTAGGTCCTTTGTGGCGCTGCAGAGCAGAAGCAGCCCTGCTCTTGCAGGACACCAAGCCCATCCTTATAGCCTCCCCTAGCCCCACTCACCTAAAGGCTCCATCTTTTTTTTTTTTTTTTTTGTCTTTTTGAGACAGGGTCTCACTATGCAGTTCAGGCTGGCCTTAAGCTCACTTTGTAGCTCAGGCTGGTCTCGAACTCACAACAATCCTCCTGCCTCAGCCTCCTGAGTGCTGGGATTACAGGCCTGCACCACCATGCCCGGCATGGCTCCATCTCTAAATGAAGTTGATTAGGGTGAAAACTTCAGCAGAGGAATTTTTGGGGAACAGTTGAGTCTTGAGTATTCGAGGGTATCATGTATATAGTAGAATGATAACATGAAAGCATATGCTTGCCTGACATGGTGATGCACACCCTAAGCCTCAGTCTTGAGAGGATGAGGCAGGAAGAAGGCATGTTTGAGGCCAGCCTGGACTATGTATTGGTATCTTGACCCAAAAAACAAAACAAAAGAGTATGCTTGGCTTTGTCTATAGTTACAATCCCAGCATTTTGAGGAGCATTGCTGAACCCTCAAACTGGCATGTGCCCTCTCAGGTTGTGACTGCACACAGTTTGGTGTGGAATAAAACAGAATTTGCAGGTGTCCTCACTTGTATAAATTAGCACAAAGTTATTCTCTGCTTCTTGCAGGAGCTAGCAAGGGCTAAAGTGAATTCCTGCCCCCAGGGCACTACCTGGGAGGCCTCCTGGGACCAGTGTTGGCCTCAGAGCACATCCTGAAAACCTGACCTCCAGCCTCTCCCGGCCTGGGGTTCTCTGCCAGTGTCCTTGGACCTCTGAGCCAGATCCACAGCTTCCCCTGTGGGGGACTGTTTTTAACTCACCCTCCCATTTTTTTTATGGTTACCTTTTATTTTTTTTAATTACAAAAGCAGTGTGTACATAATACCTTCTTCTCAGGAATCCATGAGGAGGCAATGAAAAGCTCCCGTTTTCCTCAGCATATCAGGGTGGGAGGACACCAGAAGTTTGCTCAGTGCCTTGTGTTTAGCACTAAGACAGCATGAACAGGGGAACCCTCAAGCTTCTGGAACCATCCGCAGAGGGGCAACAGTCTCTGGGCAGGAACGGAGCTCCCAAGCAGTACCCTGGAATGGCACAGGTCCTGAAGTTGCCTCAGGAGTGTTTGGATTGAGGCAGGGCTTGCTGAGGCAGGGTGCAGCCTCAGGGGCCTGGGGCCGTGCACTGTGCCATGTGCTCTGGTTTACATACGTTCTCTGGAGAGTACTGTCTGAAGGGCGCCAGATTATCAAGTTTTAGGGCACCCCTTTGCCTTGCCTGCCCTGACACTAACTCGGTATCACTTTAATAGTTCCATTAGTTTTTTTTTTTTTTTTTTTTAACATCTGCTTCTATTAAGAAATGGAAGTAAACTGATGTCATATTATCCAGACATAAATAACCATTAATAACATTTTAGGTTTTTTATTTGGAAATCTTTTCTACTTAAAGAAAATTAGAGGGCTAGGCATATGGCTCAGTGATACCATGCCTGCCTGGTAAGCTTGAGGTCCTGAGTTTGATTCTAGGTACAAATAAAAAAAGATTATGAAAATAAAAAGAGCTGTTGCAGCAGGTCACAAATCACATACTGTGGTAGTAATGCTAAAACTCTGGGAAGCTGAAGCAGGACGATTGCAAACTTGAGTCCAGCGTAGGCAGTTTAGTGGCTTAGCAAGTCCTTGTCCCAAAAAATAAAAAGGGCTGAGGGTATAGTTCAGTGCAGAGACCCAGGTCCTATCCCAGTACCAACAACAAAAATGGCCCTAAGATTCCTCACTTATCACTGTCCTGCACCATTCTCACACTCTTGCTTTCTGTCATGTGTGTGCATTTGTAAGAGCACTGAGCCTATTTATGACCTAATCTCCAGAGCCTCACCTCTGCAGGCTACTTTGGAGCTAGGATTTCAGCATACCAAGATCAGGAGAACAGAAGCAGAGATAAGTTACATTCATCACTATACTTGTCCTTAAATATTTCAATGTTTATTTTCTCATGATTGAATCCTTTTTTTTTTAAGATAGAATCTTGCTGTACAGTCCAACCTGGCCTTGAACTCACTATGTAGCCTAGACTGGCCTCAGACTCAGCCAGCCTAGCCTCTCAAGTGTTGCAGGAGTTAGGGTGGGCATCACCATGCCCAGCTCATATTTTATTTCTGTTACCTGATCCAAACATTTCCTCTCCTTTTCAAGGTCTAGTCTAGGGTCAGGTATAACGTTCTGCTCTCATGTCTTTTTAATACTGTTAAGACAGGGACATTTCCTCTCTGTGCATGTGTGTGCATGTGTGTGTGCACATGCATGTATGCACACACACGTGTATGCATGCCTCTCTGTCTCTCTTGTCTCTGTGTCTGTCTCTGTCTCTCACTCTTGGACATGGAACCCAGGCTTTTGTACTGTGCTACATCCCTAGTGCATTTTATTTTGAGACATGTTGCTAAGTTACCTAGGCTGTGCTCAAACTCCAGTTCCTCCTGCCTCAGCCACCCAGAAAATGGGATTACGGGTGTGTGCCACTATGCCCAGCATTAGTCTGCCTTCTTAAGTGAAGTGCATGCTGTGGAATGACTCACTTCAGTCTAGCACAGCATACCCCATTTTGGGCTTGTCTTCCTGGTTGACAGTTGCTTTGCCTCCTTTGCTTTTCTAGAAGGTGGTGGAGGTGTTGGCCGTTCTGCAGGGTGCCACAGAGCAGGTGCACAGCGGCTGCTGGTTCTTATCACAGCTTCATTTTACCCAGAGTGCCACCAAGCTTTTCAGCGTGTAAGCACTGATGTTTCTTTTCTTCCTGGCACCTACTGTGCAGTGTAAACTAAGAAGATGTTTGGCACTTTTTGTTTGGCATTACTAGGAGTGGAACTTGGGACCTTGTGCACAGTAGGCAAGTTTTCTAACACTGAGCCACACCTCCAGCCCTAAAAGAAGACACTTTTAAGACTGGGAAAGGAGTTTTTCCTCATCATCATTCTCCTTCAAGTATTAGCACTCGTGGATGTTTGCTCTTGGGTGAACCAGTCCTGATGAGGACGACTGTGTAATGGGACTGCTTCTCCTGCACTGCCCCCTCCATATTTAGGGTTAGGTGGTGGGCAAGAGCTATCTCCATTCATTTATTTATGTAGGGTATGGACCCATGTGTTTACGATTTTTAGTGTCTTCAAATTAATCACTGTAGGGTCAGCCAAATAGCTCAGAGGAGTAAAGCCCCTGCAAACAGGGGTCAAGGGTTTGATCTGCAGGCCTGCTGTCTGCCCCCGCCCCCAGGGCATGCTGAGGTAATTGAGACCGGGCCTGGTGGTGCACACCTGTAATCCCAGCTCTTGGGATACTGTAAATAGGGGGGTCACTATGAGTCTGATCTAATAGACCTTGAACACCCTGTAGATCCTTCCCTAAATAAATAAATAAAAATTAATCACTGTGTTTAATTTGGTTTGTGCTCACACCATTGCAAGTTTTGACGGGGGCCCCCACTTAAGTCTGTTCCTGTATTCTGTGGCATGCCTCAAGGCATTTCAGAGCACTTCTTGCTTTCTGACCTAAGATGCTCAACCTCTTCTTGCTAGCTCTTTTCCTGTTCCAGCCCTGGCATGACCCAGGATCTGCAAAGGAGTCCTTATACATGAAACGCTATTAAAAGTACAAGGTAGCTGGGCGTGGTGGCGCAGGCCTGTAATCCCAGCACTCCGGAGGCTGAGGCAGGAGGATTGTTGTGAGTTCGAGACCAGCCTGAGCTACAAAGTAAGCTTAAGGCTAGCCTGAACTGCATAGTGAGACCCTGTCTCAAAAAAAAAAAAGTACAAGGTATGTGTATTGTTAGTGCAGTCTTTGCTTGTGGCCCTTTCGGTGGATAGAGTTAGGAAGTGAATGTGTGCACACACCCAGATGCACACAAAGGCACGCACCCACATGTTCCTGAGCATGCACATAGAGTCGTGCACAGTAGGCACCAGTGCCCCAGTGGCAAGGTGTGGAGCTTTTGGTCCATATTCATTTTGTGTGTTTTCTTCCACAGTGAGAACCTTGGCTCCTGACAAATGCAACACTTTTTTTTTTTTTTGTATTTTTATAGTAAGGTCTACAGGGTCTTACTATGTAGATTGGACTCATATAGTGATCCACCTGTGTTCAGTCTCCCAAGAGCTGGGATTACAGGCACATGCCACCATGCCCAGTCTTAGTGGCTGTCTCAGTGTGTACCAGGGGAAGGGCCAGCCTGTGAGTTCTAAACCTGCCTGGACTACATAGTGAGTTCGACCAGCCTGAACAATGTACAAGACCCTGTGTTAAAAAAGGAAAAATGGCCAGCTAAATAGCTCAGTGGACTAAAGCGACTGCTTAGGCAGATACAGGGACTAGGGTTCAATACCCAGTGTGCTGTGCAGACCCTGCCCCTGGGGCACACTGAGGCAGTGTTAGAGACTGGGCATGGTGACCTGTACCTATAATCCCAGTGCTTGGGAGGCTGAAAACAGGAGGGTCACTGGGAGTCTGGTCTGTGTAGTGAGACCCAATGCATAAAAAAGCAACACATTTACTCATTTCCGTGACACTGTATTCAGCACTTAAAATATTGTGTTCTCTTTTTTTGCATTTTTAAAATTTTATTGCTACTTTTTTGTTTTTTATTTTTTTTATTTATTTGTATTTTAACTTGAAGAGTGAAAAATAGCAAAAACAGAAAAAATGACATAAACAGGGTAACATACAATGATACATATGTTACAGATTTTCAAAACATGGATAGCTAATTATATATATATATATATTTTTTTTTTTTTTAATAAAACAATCCAACACAGATCAGCAGTCTACAATAGAAGTGGGTTATCCACAGAAGTTGTTGACTTGAGCCATTCACAGCTCATTATATTAATATGACTTTATATACCTCCATTTTTATACTTTTCTGCTGGATGGTTAAGACCAAGTTAAAGCAAGACCTATTTAACAAGAAATGTAACTTTTGTATCAGATAAGGTCAGTCAGGTACTCTCAGGGTTTATCCTGTAACCCTGTACCACACTTTGTAGATCCCTTGTCAGTGTCAGCCTTGTGGATGAGTCACAGCCATTGCTTGACCAATTTGCTCTCTGTGGAAACCTGAGAGAAAGTGTTCTCTATGTGACTCTCCTTAGGCACACTGTACATCATCGATCACATTCCTATCTCCATAATCTCCTTGATCAGAAAATTTGGGGCACTACTGAGTTACATGATGTTACATTACAAATTCTCCCATGTCCTGAGTCTTCACTGACCTTGAAAGGCTAGGGCCAAAATGTTGGCTGACCTTGTAACCTTTCTTTTTCTCCAATTTTTGATCTGCAAACTTAGGTTGTTAACCCTCCAGAAGAGAAGTTTATTATTACCCTGCAACATATGCAGTTCAGTTTACCCACACTATTAGTCTAAATATCAGACTTCATAGGCATAACATGGAACATGTATTTTCCATCAACTATTGAGATATTAAACTCTAAGCCTATACAGAATATGAGGAAGAAAAAAAATTTAAAAATAGGAATGAACACTTACATATATTTACATAGATACTTAGAAATCCATCCATATACAGCATAGTAGCATTGTAGCATGACTGTCTTGTGACTTTTTTTGTCTTTTCATTTACTACCCTTTAAAAAAGGGCAGTATAGTAATAGCTGGTATGTCATGACAAGAAGTACATATTTAGAGGACAGAATGGCAGGCATTTGGAGTGTGACCCTTTTATTACACTTTGCTAAATTCAGTGCAGTTGCTTGGCTCACGGGTATCAGCATATATAGTTAGTTGGGTTGAGAATCCTACCACTTGTCTGCTAGTTTCAAAAATCTCCTGATGTTTCTCAGGATCATTGTCTTATCCATCCAGTGTGTATAAGTGAATGGTCTTGCCTCTGTCATGTTTCTCAGCGTTTCTCCTTGCCCTCTCCTCATTGTCCAATTCTCAAGTTCTCACTTTCCTTTTAATTGTGTTACACAATTCTATTTGCGATTCTTCTTTTGAGTTATACGAGGGAGACTATATGATATTTGCACATGTGGGTCTGGTTTATTTTGCTTATAAGTATGTCTTCAAGTGGCATCCACTTAAATATGAAGGCTTCGAGTTTATCATTCTTTACAGCTGAGTAATACTCCATCGTGTAAAAATACCACATCTTTTGCAACCATTCCTCATGTGATGGGCATCTTGGTTGTTTCCAAGATTTGGCTATCACAAATTGTGCTGCTATAAACATAGGTACACATATATCCCTATGATACGATGTTTTCAGTTCCTCCGGGAAAATTTCCAGTAGGGATATAGCTGTCTTGAATAGGATTTCCACTCCTAGTTTATTGCTACATTTTAGATACACATAACTTTTATCACAGAGAATTTGTACCTGTACATAATACAGCTTGCTTCTTTTTTTCCCATTCCCTTACCCTTCCTTTAACCTCTCATTTACAAAAGCTTTGTTTCCGTTTATTCCTTCTAGTCTTTTTTTCTTGTCCTCTCTCTTTGTTCCCTTTCTCATTTGAGTATTTTTTCCCATTTTGTAATATCGATATTTTGGCCCTTGCTTGCTTACAGTTTCCATTTTTCATATTAGAGAAACAATGTAGTATTTAAACATATGTGTCTGATTTATTTTACTTAAGATTATGGTTTCAAGGTCCATCCATTCAGCTAGAAATGTCTCAAGCTTATCTTTTTTCTTTTTTTGCTGTATCAGGATTGAATTCAGGACCTTGCATTTGCCAGGCAGCTACTTATGCGGCTTAGCTATCTTCCTGACCTAACACTTATCCTTCTTTATGGCAGAATATCACTCCACTGTGTAAAAAAAAAGAAGGGACACATCTTTCCTATCCATTCATTAGTTAATAGGTATTCGAGGTGTTTCTGAGATTTAGCTATTACAAACCATACTGCTATAAACATGAATGTACATATATCACTGTGGCATGATGCTTTTAATTCTTTTAAGAAGATACCAAGGAGAATAGCTGGGTCCTGTGGAACATCTAATCCTAGTTTTCTTGAAGATTCTCCACGCAGATTTGTTTTGGTTGATTTTTTGATAATAGCCATTCTTTCTGGGATGAAATGGAATCTCAGTGTTGATTTACTTGTATCTCTTGAATGATCTTTTTATTGAATTTTTTTCATATATTTATATGATGTTTATTTCTTTTTTTATTTTTTTGTGGTACCAGGGATTGAACTCAGGACCCTGTACTTGCCAGGCAAGCACTTATTCTGCTGAGCTATCTCCCTAGCCCCCTGATGTTTGTATTTCTTCATCTGAGAAATGTATATTCATCTCAGATGCCCAGTTATAGATTGGCTCTTTAAATTTGGGAAGTCTGATTTTTAGAGTTCATTGAAGAGAACCCAGTTGTTGATTCTTTTGTGATAGTTCTTATGAGCTCAGGATTTACAAAGTCTTTGCCTATGCCAGTGTCCTCAAGAGTTTTACCTATTCTATCTTCCAGCAGATTTAATATTTCTGTTTTACTATTTAGATCTTTGATTCATTTAAAATTTAGTGTGTGGCAAAAGATATGGGTCCAATTTTTTTTTTGGCAGAACCGGGGATTGAACTCAGGCCCTTGAGCTTGCCAGGGAAATGCTTATTCCACTGGGTCATCTCCCCAGCCCCTGATAAGGGTCCAAGTGTAATCTGTGGCATGTGCAGAGCCGGTTTTTCCAGTACTATATATATATAAATGTATTTATATATATATATATGTATGTATGTATGTATGTATTTCTTTATTTATTTACTTGGTGCAAGGTCTCACTGGGTAGCTCAGTGATCCTCCTTGTAGTGATCCTCCTGGAATTAACAGGACTGCAACACCACACCTGGTCTTGGTAGCTGGCTCAGTGCGCCTGGGCAGGGACCAGGTCATGCAGCATGTTGTGCCAGGGATTGAACCCCATTGGTTCCTGCATTTGCCTAACCCAGTATTTAGTCTGCTTAGCTATCTTGCCAGCTTTCCAGTACCATTTATTAAAGAGGCTCGCTCTTTCTTGCAGTGAATGTGTTCGGGAACCTTTGTCAAACACTGCTGATCTGGGGAGAGAGTTCAACTGTCTAAACACCTGCGTGGCAAGCACAAGGACCTGAGTTCAATCTCCGGCTGAGGCTGGAGGGATCACTATGAGTCTGTACTGTGTAGTGAGGCCCTACATCAAATAAATAAATCAATAAAGCTGAATAACTAGGCTTGGTGGCATCCACCTGTAATCCCACCACTCAGGAGGCTGAGGCAGGAGAATTGTAAGTTTGAGACCAGCCTGGGCTACAAAGTGAGCTCAAGGCAACCTGAACTGCATAGCAAGACCCTGTCTCAAAAAGACAAATATAAGATGGCTTAGCATGTTTGGAGTTGTTTCTGCATCTTCTAATCTATTCCATTAATCTTAGGGTCTGCTTTTTGCCAGTAAGAAACTTTTTATCAAAGTAGCATTGTAGCATATGACATTTGTTTTTGAGTATTGACTTTTATCCAGCCACACTACTGAATTTGGTTATTAAATCTATAAGTCTTCTGGTGGAGTTTTCGGGGTCTTCTATATAGAGTGTCATGTCATCCACAAATAATGATAGTTGATCTTCTTTTCCTATCCTTGTCTAATTGCTTTCACTGTTGTTTCTAGAACTGTAATGAGTAAGAGTGATGATAGTGGACATCTTTGTCTTGTTCCTGATTTTAAAGTGAAAACTTTTAGTTTTTGTCCATTTAGTGTAATGGTGGTTGGTTTATTGTAGATAGCTTTTATCAGAGTGAGATAAAAAAAAAAAAAAACACTTTTTCCAATTTTTTGTTACCATGTAAGATGTTCTTTGTGCATCTACTGTGATGATTATGTGAATTTTGTCTTTGGCTCTGTTGATATGGTACAGTACATCCCTACATCCCTGGGATGAATCCAGCTTGGTCATGGTATGTAATCTTATTGATATTTCTGCATACTTTTTGCCAGTATCATATTGAGGATTTTTGTATCTTTGTCAGGGAGATTGGTCCATAGTCCTTTTTCTTAGTTAGATTGTGCTCTGCTTTTAATATCAGGGTAATGCTTGCTTTTCGGAATGAGTTTGGAAGTGCTGTTTCCTTTTCAGTTTCATTAAAGAGTTTGAGAAGTAGCAGGATTAGGTTTGTTTAGAATTTTTATGTCTTTTTAATTCAACTTTGGCAGTTTATGTGTATCTAGAAATCTGTCCATTTCTTCTGTTTTCCATCTTATTAGAATATAAGTTCTCAAAATAGGTATAGAGAAAAGATCTGTATTTTGCAGGATCTGTTGTGATTTCACCCCTTTCATTCTGTTTGTTTTGTTTTGTTTTGTTTTCCTTGAGACAGAGACTCACTGTGCAGGCTGGCCTTCAACTTGCTTATGTCACACAGGCTAGCCTTGAACCATGACAGTCCTCTTGCCTCCTCATCCTCTTTTTTTGGATGTATTTGGTACAGGGTCTCACTACACAGCTCAGACTCATAGCAATCCTCCTCTATTTTTAGCCTCCCCAGTGCTGGGATTACAGGCATGCACCACCACATCCAGACTCAGTGGCCAGCTCAGTGTGCCCTGGGGTTGCGCCCGCGAGGCATATGGTGCTGGGGATCAAGCCCTGGTCACTGCACTTGCCCAAGCAGGCACTTCTCTTCCTCTTGAGTGTTGGGATTATAGGCATGTACACGTTGGAAGTAATCGTACTTGGCTACCTTTCATTTTATTTAATCTTTCAAAAGAACCAGTGCTTTAATTCCTTGATTCTTTGTATTATTTTCTTAGTCTCCATTGCATTAATTCTGCTCTGATCTTTAGTTTTCTCCTTCATCTAAAATTTGGGCTTGACTTGCATTTATTTTTGTAGAAGCTTGAGATTCAATGTTAGGTTATTTGAGTTCACTTTTTTTTTTTTTTGTCTTTTTGAGACGGTCTCACTATGCAGTTCAGGCTGGCCTTAGGCTCACTTTGTAGCTCAGGCTGGTCTTGAACTCACAACAATCCTCCTGCCTCAGCCTCCCAAGTGCTGGGATTACAGGCATGCGCCACCACGCCCGGCACTTGAGGTCACTTTTTCTGATATAGGTGTTTACTGCCATAATTTTCCCTTGTAGAACTGCTTTCACTGCATCCTGTAAGTTCTAGTATGTTATATTGGCATTATTGTTTGATTGTAGAAACTGCCTAATTTCTTCTTTAATTTCATCTGTGGCCCATTGGTTGTTGAGGGTATTATTTAATTTCCATGTGTTTTATGAAATTCTTCTGATTTCTTTTGCCATTTGGTTTCCAATTTCATTGCATTATGGTAATATGCCTGGGAAAATTTCACTTCCTTTGCATTTATGTAGTCATATTCTTATTTACTTACTTTTTGAGACAGGATCTCACTATGCAGTTCAGGCAAAGTCACTTTGGCTCCTTTTTTTCTTTTTTTGGTGGAACTGGGCAAACTCACTTTGTACTGCAGGTTGGGCCTGAACTCTCAGAGATCCTCATGCCTCAGCCTCACTGGTGCTGAGATTACAGGCATGCACCTCCACACCCACTATGTAGGCATGTTCTTTGAGCTATGTGGTCTGCTTTGGAGACTATCCCATGTGCAGCTGAGAACAATGTATATTCTGTTGTGGGATAGGCCACTTTGTGGACATCTGTTTACTGAGACCACTGTTCAGAAATTTTGTTCAGTTTTGATATTTCTCTGTGGATTGTTTTTTGTCTAGCTAATGTATTTACGATAGTAGGGTACCTCATTACCACTGTACCACTGCACATTTGATTTTTCATGTCTGCTAGTGTTTTATGTAGTAGGGTGCACTGGTCTTTGGTGCATAGTTATGTTTGCTATCTCTTCCTCTTGGATTGTTCCCTTTTCAAAGATTGAGTGACCTTTATTGCTCTCAGTTAGTCTTGGTCTGAAATCTACTTTGTCTGCAAGTAGATTAGCTACTCTTGCTTTTTTTCTGGTTCTTGTCTCATGGAGCATTGTTTTCTATTCTTTTGATTTTCAGTCTGTGAATTAAATGTGTTTCTTACATGCAGCATAGTGTTAGATCTTGCTTCTTGATCCATCCCTTCAATCTGTTTCTTTTGATTGGTGAATTGAGACCCTTAACATTGATAACTGTAACAGACATGTATTTTTTTCATTTCTTTTTGAAATAAGATCTCACTGTGTAGTGCAGGCTGGCCTTGAACTCACTTGAATAACCCATGCTAGCCTCACACTTGCACAGTCCCCCTGTCTCTTATCTCCTGAATGCTGGGGCTTATGAGCATGTGCCATCACGCCCAGCCATATTGATTAGCCCTTGTCATGTTAATTTTCCTGTTTTGGGCTCCTTTTCTTTCCCCTTGTATTTAATTGTTTGCCTTGCCTGGCGGATTCATTCTGTTGGCATTCGTGGAGTTGTACTCCTTGTTATCTCTTCCTAGAATGTTCTTCAGAGTATTTTGGAGTACTGGTTTGGTGGTTATAAATTTCTTCAGTGTTGTTTTTTTAAAGAGGGAAAGGTTTATTTAGCTCAGTTTCTGGAGATTTCAGTCTATACTTGGCTGGCTCCAAGGCAGAGTGGCACACGGTAGTGATAGGAAAAGCAGCAAAAGCAAAAAGGGAGGAGCAGCCAGCCTTTCTGTCACTTTCTAAGATACATTTTTATAAAATTTTTATTTATTTTTTTAAGTATTTAGCATAGGATCTACAGGGTCTCACTACATAGATGGACTCGTAGTGGTCCTCCCGTTTCAGCCTCCCAGGCCCTGGGATTACAGGACCACACCCAGTCTCAGTCATTGTCTCTGCGTGCCCTGAGGGCGGGGCCGGCTAGCCCGCTGGGGACTGAACCTGGCTGCTGCCCTCTAAGCAGGTGCTTTAGTCGGCTGAGCTCTCTGGCCGGCCCTCTGTCACTTTTTTGAGACAGTTTTGTTATACAGTTCTGGCTGGTCTTGAGCTCGCTCTGTAGCCCAGGCTGGTCTTGAACTTGCAGTGATCCTTCTGCCTCAGCCTCACAAATGTTGAGATTACAGATAATGCACCACTGTGCCTCACTTCAGGTGTTCTTTGTCATAGAAGTGTCTTATTTTCCATCAGTTATGAAAGGCAAACAAGGGGTTACATCAGTCTGAGTTGGAGGTTTGTTTTCTTTTAGAACTTCAAATACTTCACTTCAAAATCTCCTTGACTTGAGGGTTTGTGTTGAGAAGTCTACTAGGCTTCCCCTTATAGTTGATTTGCTTCTTTTCTTTGGCAGCTTTTAATATTTCCCTTCCTTACACATGCTATGCTTGCCCCACCCCTGGGCACACTGAGCTGGTCACTGAGTCTGAGTGTGGTGGCGCATACCTGTAATCCCAGCACTGGAAAGGCTGTAAATGGGAGGATCACTATGAGTCTGAGCTGTGTAGTGAGACCCTGTGCCAAATACATTAATTTTTTTTTTTTTTTCTTGTGTTGAATGTCTGCAACATTCACTATTTGCAGGGAATGAAGATGCTGGGGCCATGGGTTTGATTCCCAGTGCTACAGAAAAAAAAAAAAAAGATTACTCTTCCCTGCTGCCACTATAAACTCAATGATAAACATCCTTCTAGATTTCTCTACTTACACTAGAGATAAATATACATAATTTTATTAAATTATAATATTATACATATTTTATAACCTGACTCCCATGCTAATCAGCATATCATATAACATCTTTCTGTAACATCTAAATTTTTTGTGCACAGAATGACATCCATAGACTATTTTGTAATCTGTAAAATATTTTTCAGTGGCTATAGACTGTTTTGTAATAACTGCATTAGAGACCAAACTTCCTTGTTACTAGATATTCTTAAAATTACCTAATGCTTTGCTATTATATATAAAGCTGACAACATCTTTATAACTAAATCTTAATTATTTCCTTAGGATAGAAGTGGAATTACTGGCCAAAGGGTATGTATGTTTTTATTACCGTCTTTCTGAATGGCTGTGTGTATGGCTCAGGCCAGCAGCAGGTGGCGAGGGCTGGCATTTCCAGGCCAGTCTTTTTCTGCTGACTCCATGTTAGAGTCAGAGGGTACTTTTAAAAGCAGAGATGCCCGAGACCGACTCTCAGAGCTTCTGATTTCATAGATCTGGGCTTTTAACCCAGAGTATATAGTTTTTAAAAGCTCCCCAACAGATTTTCATATGCAGTGAATTTGATAGGTGAAATGGCAGTTCATTATTTCAATTATTGTTTTCTTCTGAAATTCTTCTAGACACTCAGATTTGGGAGAAGCAGCCCCAGAAATAAAAGCATCAGAGAGAAGAGCAGCCGTGGCAATTGCAGGTCAGTTGGTTGGGTCCACTGTGAAGCAGCCTTTCTTCTGTTCTGTTGTGATTCTGGGTTCCAGCACCTGCCTGGGCTGGGGACCACAAACCTCAAAAACTAAAAAAGCTTAAAGCTTTTATTTTTTTCTTGTGCTAGGAGATTCCATCTCAGGATCATTTGTTCAAGTCTTTTGCCCACTTGTTAGTGGTTGTGTTGTCTTCTTTGTTATAAGAGTTAGAAGAGCTCCTTATATATTTTGGATGCTAGACTCTTACAAGCATAATTACATAATTTTAATTATTTCCATCCATGGTAGTATTTGCTGTTGCAGTTTTTGCAATTCTGAGGCTCAAACCCAGGGCCTTGAGCATTCTAGGGAAGCACTGTACTACAGAGTTGCATCTCTGGCCCTCATTTTACTCCTCCCCCCCAAAAAAAACTAGGAATTAAACTCAGAGCCTTTATAGTCTGCTACATCCCTGGCCCCCTTTTTTATTTTGAAACAGATAAGTTGTCAAATTGCCAAGGGTGGTCCTGAACTTTTTTTTTTTTTTTTTTTTTTTTTTGCGAAACTGGGGATTGAACTCAGGCCCTTGAGCTTGCCAGGGAAGCACTTACTCCACTGAGCCATCTCCCTGGCCCTGGCCCTGAACTTGTGATCCTCCTCCTTCCCAACAGGCTTGGACAACTGGCATGCACCACCATGCCTCACTTCTTCTTACTTTTTGATAGTGCCCTTTGATGTACGAGAGAGTTATAGAACCTATTGCAAATATAGGTTACAGATATTTACTTCTATTTTGTGTTCTAATAATTTTGTGGCTTTAGCTGTTATGTTTAGGTCATCTATATACTTGGAGTTAATTTTTGTATATGGTGGAAGGTAGGAGTCCACCTTTATACTTAAACATATGTACAGGTAGACATTTTTTCTTTTTTTTTTAAGATACTGGGAATTAAACCCAAGAATTCTCTTCCCACTAAGCTACATCCTTAGTTCTTTTATTTTATAACAGGGTTTCACTAACTTATCTAGGCTGGTCTTGAACTCTGTGATCCTCCTGTTTCAGCCTCCTGAGTGCTGGATTACAGGGGTGTGCTACCATGCCAGGCTTCATTTTTTATTCTTTTTTTTTTTTCCTGTATCTAGTACAGGCTCTACAGGGTTTCACTACATGGATTGGACTCAGTGATTCTTCTGTTTTAAGCCTACCAGGTGCTCGGATTACAGGGGGTGCACCACCATGCCCGGTGTCAATCACTTTCTCAGCCTCCTGGCACGGCATGCTTGAGGTTGAACCCCAGCCGCTGTGCTACTGCCTAAGCAAGTAGTCCGCTGAGCTATCAGGCCAGTTGTTCATTTATTTTATTCTTAACACAGCTCCAAGGTATGAAATGATGTCTTAAATACTCATTTTCATAGGGCATAGTGATACATGCCTATAATCCCAGCATTTAGGAGGCTGAGGCAGAAGGATTATGCAAGTTTTAGACCAGCCTGCTCTACATAATGTATGTAAGACCAGAGCAAAAAACAACCCTATCTTTAAAAAAAAAAAAAAATTTACTTCCCAATAACAAGTACTTTAAAATTTGATGAAAAACTCTAAAGGGTTGCTGAGTGCTGTAATAATGGGGAAAGGTCACTCAGTGAGAGTGCACATGGCTTAACTGCCTGACCCTTGAGTTCTTCCCTGCAGGCTTATAGCAGTTCTTGCTGGGTGTGATTTCTGAGCAGGTCTGGCCTTCCTGCCCTTGTGCCCTTTTGAGTGTGCTGCTCCTGCAGGGTCAGAGTCCAGGCTTATCTCCTTTCTGGGCCCCACCCTGCCCAGAGGAAGTCCAGGGGAGACCTTGCTCTGGGAGCCAAGCCTCACTGTCCCCTGGCTCCCCTCCTGCCTGGTCCACAGTCTGCCTGTCTGCCTTCAAAGTCTTTGCAGTCTGACTTTGGCTACTTTGTGCATTTTTGACTGCTTGCATTTGTTGTCTGTGCAGATTCAGATCAGCTGTTTGCTGGTCAAGCAAGGCCTGGTTTCTGTCGGTCAGGAGGTTACTCCAGTTTCCAGAGCTCTCCAGTCCCATCTCTTTTCTATTCTGTTCTCCAGCTATTTCTCTCCTTGTGATGTTTCGGATTCCTTAGACAAATTTTTCTGGTATCTTTACTTAAGAGTAAATAACCTTTGACTCCTAGACATTGTGTCCTATCCTTGGGCTAGAGGTTTGGCTCAGTAGTGCAGCACTCGCCTCTCATGCAAAAACCCTGGATTTCATCCCCAGCACAAGAAGTAAGTTGTAAATGTAGTTCAGAACGTGTGCTTCACTCATACAGGCCCTCAGTTCCAGCTGTAGCACCAACAATAAAATACAAGGTTGGGATGGATGAGTCCTCCACTTAGGCCAGAAGTCAGTAGTAAAATACACGCACAGAAGTCTCCATCGTGCCCTCCTGCTTTCCCCAGCAGCATGCTTTGCAGGCAGGATTTTAAGGTTCTTTTTTCCATATCTGACTAGCACTAATTAAATAAGCTCTGTAATTAAGATTCAAGTGTGTATAGATATATCATGTTGTTAGACTTTGGACAAATAGCAGTTGATGTGTAAGTCACTCTTCCGACTCTGTCCCCTGTACCGGAGGTTTCTCCTGTGCTACAAATATCATTTAGTAATGAAGAAAGCTTTTATGTCAGAATAAAAAAGTTGATAGAAATTTTGGTAGAAAGTAGTGGATATTGAAATTTATATCTGCTTACATTTTAAATAGTTTCTAAAATCAAAGGTTAAAATCTATAAAAATTATTATTTTCATAAATTTTATTTTTAGTCAGGGTCTCACTCTCTATCCCAGGCTGAGCTTGAAGTCACTGTGTAGCCCAGGCTGACCTTGACCTCACAGCAGTCTTCCTGCCTCAGCCTCCTAGGTACTGAGATTACAAGTGTGCACTGCCACATCCAGTTTATTTTCATAACATTATAAATTCTACAAGTCTATCTTAGAGAAAATCTTTATGTTGTGTGTAGTTATTATTACCTTGTGACATATTTTATGTTGGAAAATAATGAAATTACATTAGGAAATTTACATAGGTTGAGCATCCATGATCTAAAAATTCAAAATCTGAAATGCTTCACAATCCAAAACTTCTTGAATATTGACATAATGTCTGAGTGGAAAATTTCATACCTGAACTCATGTGTGACATATCATAGTTGAACTGTAGGTATATTACATTCTGTATAAAATTACCTTAAGAGTATATATTTGATATATATGAAACATTTAAAAATTTTATGTTGGGGCTGGGGAGATAGCTCTGTAGAATAAGCTCTTGGCTGGCTCAAGGCCTAAGTTCAATCCCTGGTTCTACCAAAAAAATTTAAAAATAAAAATTTTATCTTTATTTTTAGACTTGGATCATATCATAAAATAGGAAAAAAATGTAAGACTGTTCTGGCCTTTGAACATTTAAATAAGGAGTGTTCCACAGTGGGTTGGCTCATGTTCCTCATCCCAGCTACTGTGCTCGGGATTCCAGGTACAGAACCCTGGATCACCTTCACAAGGACAGCTTCACAAGCCATGGCTCAAAGCAAACATATAGAGGGATGGAGGGGAGTATAGCCCAGTGCTCCATGGATTCAGTCCCAAAGGAAGAAAGACGGAAGGGATAGAAAGAAAATGGGAAAAAGAATACTCCCCCTGTAGTACCTGAGAGAAAGGCTTTAACTTCCCAATGAAACTAAATGCTTGTGTTCTTTCCTTCTAGATTTGGAATGGAGAGAAATGGAAGGAGATGACTGTGGGTTCCATTATGGAGGTAGAAACTGTGGGACTGATGACCAGTTGGGATGGGGAAGGAGAGAGGGAATGGGAAAATGAAGAATTACCGGGACTTTATAATTTTAACAATTGAGAGAAGTTGGTATTTTGGTAAGAAAGGAGTGCTCTGAGTTTAGCTTAAACTACTTTGTGTCAGTCAAAGGTTGCATTATTTTTTATTGACCCTGCATTTTCCTTTGCTTCGCTTATAGATGGTACAAATGAGGCTCAGGACAATGACTTCCCAACAGGTATGTTTCCTTGTTCTGTGGCAGTTCCCTGTTCTGAGGGGGCAGTTTGAAGGCTGTCGGTTCTTATAGCTGTTTCATCAAGTCCGGAAGAGGCTCAGTTCTAGGCTGCCCTAAAAACCACATCCCAGTAGTGAGCAGTATTCCCCCAGCACCCTACTGTTGGATGAGTTGGTGTGTTTGGAGAAGAAGCCCAGGAATCTCCTCCTTTCAGCAAGTCCCTGAAGTAGTTTTAGTGCAGAGTTAGGATTGAAAACATTCATCTGATTGATGGCATCACATGCAGATCAGAAATCCGAACCCCAGGGCCAGGGAGATGGGTCAGTGGAATAAAGACTTCCCTGGCAAGTGCAAGGGCCTGAGTTCAATCCCTGCTTCCACCAAACAAAAAAAAAGAAAAATCTGAACCCCAAGTTCACAGGCAGCCTGTGGAGGGTCACCTGGAGGCACAGGTGCATACATGCATGGGGTTTCTTGGTCTGACTTTCCCCCTTTACATTTTATTGCCATGTTACCTAACAATAAAAATAGGTGTTTGTACTCTGAACAAGAAAAACAGTATCTCTTGTTTCGTTCAGACAGAACTAGGAATGCCAGGGAATCCTGTGCAGGCATCTGAAGCCCACAGCTCTTCTTCCTGTGCAGCTGTTCACAGGCCCTGTGCTCTTGGGTGCCATCCTGTACCATGGAGCCTTAGAGCCGTAGGACTCTCAGCCCAGTGTCTGAGGCTGCAAGTCCTGTGGGTCACCTGGGGAGTGACCTGAATCTGTCAGTTGACTTCCTTGGGAAACAAGAGAAGGATGATCTACTAGGGCCTCCTCTCAAGGCTTACTTGAGTTGGTTGCATCACACTCACTGGTTTCTGTCCTGAGAAAACCTGTAGGAAAGCCTGAAGCCCAGGCTTCAAAGCAAATTGAACTTGCACTCACTCACTGTGTGTATTAATATTTAAAGTGAGCTAACTATACGCTACTTGCACATCAGTAGGTTGTCAGGTCAAGACCTCAGGTTATTCCTGTTTCCAGAGCTCCAGTGGCCTCCAGAGAGATGCTGCTCTGACATCTGTTGTGTAAAATTTTATATTGTGTAGGGTGATCCTGGACTATTAGAACAAGTAAATGTATATTTACTTCACATCACATGTTTTGCCACAGTCGGAAATTGCATTATTGGTGTCAAGTCTGCAAAGTGTATGCTCAGTGATATCTTAATATTTTCTTACTATTTTCCTTTAAGATACTCTCCAGCTTATTTACAAAGGAAAACAACATTAACTAGAAAACTAGAGTGAACTGTGAGTGTGCCCTGTGGAGGCCTCCACCATGCAGGGATAGAGTGTGGCTCACTGCACAGGAGTTTCTAGGTCAGGGGCCGGGTGGGGGTGGGGGCTGCACACTGTCCCTGTGGCCTGTGCTGCTCCTGCTTAACTAGTGGGTGTTGATCTCTTTGATTTCCTGGTGGATTTTGTGTTTTTCTTTTCCTTCTCTTGAAATGTCACACAGCTGTGTTCACTCGTAGTTATCTTGGTGGAGGGCTCCATTCCTCTCCCTGATGTCAGGTCAGCCTGGGGTCCCATTCTGAGGGGTATCCTCTTACCCCTCCTACTAGGCTCTCCCTCTCCAGCACTGGCCTGGCCCTGACTCCAGAGCACCTGGTGAGCACCCACATCTCTTGTTTCTTCCTACAGTGGAGAGAAGCAGGCTGCAGGAAATGCTATCTCTTCTGGGACTAGAGGCCTATCATGGGCAGAGGCTCAGCCTGCAGGACTCCCTGCAGATCAGTTTTGACAGCATGAAGAACTGGGCCCCTCAGGTTCCCAAGGACCTGCCCTGGCATTTCCTCAGAAAGCTGCAGGCCCTCAATGCTGAAGCTAGGAATACCACCATGGTGCTGGACATGCCTGCAGATGCCCGGCCGGCGGAGAAGGAGAGTCAGATGGAGGAGGAGATGATCTACTGGGACCCAGCTGAGGACATTGCTGCTGATGACATTTACTCCTTCTCAGAGCTGCCCACACCTGACACACCAGTGAACCCCCTGGACCTCCTCTGTGCCCTCCTGCTGTCCTCAGATAGCTTTCTCCAGCAGGAGATCGTCCTGAAGATGTCCCTCTGCCAGTTCGCACTCCCACTTGTGTTGCCTGACTCAGAAAACCACTACCATACCTTCCTGCTGTGGGCCCTGCGGGGCGTTGTGCGGACGTGGTGGTCCCAGACCCCACGGGGCCTGGGCAGCTTCCGAGAGGACAGTGTGGTCCTGTCCAGGGTGCCCACCTTTGCTTTTGTGCGCATGGACGTGAGCAGCAACTCCAAGTCCCAGCTGCTCAATGCCATCCTCAGTCCAGGCCACCGGCAGTGGGACTGCTTCTGGCACCGGGACCTCAGTTTGGGCACCAACCCCCGGGAAATTGCAGATGGGTTAGTGGAGATTTCCTGGTTTTTCCCCAGTGGCAGGGAGGACCTGGATGTTTTCCCAGAGCCTGTGGCATTTCTGAACCTGAGGGGCGATATTGGTTCTCACTGGCTGCAGTTTAAGCTCCTGACAGAAATCTCCTCGGCTGTGTTTATCCTGACTGACAACATCAGTAAGAAGGAATACAAACTTCTGTACTCCATGAAGGAGTCGACTACAAAGTATTATTTCATCCTGAGTCCCTACCGGGGAAAGCGGAACACAAACCTGCGGTTTCTGAACAGATTGACCCCTGTGCTGAAGATAGACCACTCTCACGTCCTAGTGAAAGTGAGCAGCACCGACAGTGAGGGTTTTGTGAAGAGGCTGCGTGCCATTGTGGGCAGCGTGGCCAGGGGACCCTGCAGGAGGGTGTCCGTGGAGGACATGGCACACACAGCCCGCAAATTAGGTCTCCGTGTCGATGAGGACTGTGAGGAGTGTCAGAAGGCGAAGGACCGGATGGAGAGAATCACCAGGAAGATCAAGGACGTGGACACCTACCGGAGGGATGAGCTGCGGCTACAGGGCGACCTGGGGAGGAAGGCAGCGCAGGTGGAGAGGGAGTTCTGCCAGCTCCAGTGGGCCCCAGAGCCGCCTGAGAAGCACCGTGTAGAGCTGAGGCGGCGGCTGCTGGAGCTCCGGATGCAGCAGAGTGGCCAGGAGCCCTCCACGGGGCTGCAGGACTTCATCATGGGCATCAGCAGCCCTTCTGCGGGCGAGAGGCAGTACTTCCTGAGGTGGATGGAGTGGGGGCTGGCTCGGGTGGGCCAGCCGAGGATCAGGCAGAACCCAGAGACCCTCCTTGCCCTGAGACCAAAGCTAGGAGGGGCCTCAGACTTCAGCGAGCCACTCTGGCCAGAGCCTCTGGGCGTGGAGCACTTCCTGCGGGAGATGGGTCAGTTTTTTGAGGCCGAGAGCTGCCTAGTGGAGGCCGGGAGGCTGTCAGCTGGCCAGAGGCGCTTTGCCCACTTCCCTGGCCTGGCTGCGGAGCTGCTGCTGGCAGGACTGCCTTTGGAGCTGGTTGACGGGGGCACCCTGAGCATCCCAGTGCGCTGGGTCACGGGGCTGCTCAAAGAGCTGCACACCCGCCTGGACAGGAGGTCTCGGCTGGTGGTCCTGTCTGCCCTGGGGGTGCCAGGAACAGGAAAATCCACACTTCTCAACACCATGTTTGGCCTGCGGTTTGCCACGGGGAGGAGCTGTAGTCCCCGGGGAGCCTTCATGCAGCTCATCACTGTGGCTGAAGGCTTCAGCCAGGACCTGGGCTGTGACCACATCCTGGCGATTGACTCTGGGGCACTGATTAGCGGGGCCTTGGCCTCTACAGGGGACAGGTTTGAGCTAGAGGCTTCCTTAGCCACTCTCCTCATGGGGCTGAGTAATGTCACTGTGGTCAGTTTAGCTGAAACAAGGGACATTCCACCAGCTATTCTACATGCGTTTCTAAGGTTGGAAAAAACAGGGCACATGCCCAACTGTCAGTTTGTGTACCAGAGTCTTCATGATGTGCCTACCCCTAGCCCCAAGCCAAGAGAGAAGAGGCAACTCCTAGATACTCCCAGCGACCTGAGTAGAGCTGCTGCCCAGATGGAAAAGCAGAGTGGCAGCTTCCGGACGCTGGCAGGCCTGGCTTTCTGCGACCCTGAGAGGCAGCATGTCTGGCACGTACCAGGCCTGTGGCATGGAGCCCCACCCATGGCTGCTGTAAGCCTGGGGTACAGTGAGGCCATTTTTGAATTGAAGAGATGCCTGCTAGAAAACATCAGGAATGGCCTGTCCAACCAAAACAAAAACATACAGCAGCTCATTGAGCTAGTGCGACGGTTGTGAGCAGGGCCTTCTGCCGCAGCCATGCTAATAGGGACTGGTGGGGCTGTGCCAGGCATCTGGGAGGTGGCTGGTGCTTGCTGCTCATAAGAAGGAAGGCCAGCAAAAGACAGGGTGAGGGGCTCCTAACAGTGTTACAAAGTAACCTCCAGACTGGCTAGGTGATGCCAGTAGGGATATGAGAGGTCCTGGAGGAGGAGGCAGAAGCAGTAACCTGATCTCTGTGTCCCAGCCCAGCCTTGCTCCTGAGGACTGGCCCTCAGGGCATGTTTCTTCTTTGGCTTCAGGAATTGGGAGAAACATTTTACTCACTGCTGGCCCCCAACAGCAGGGACCCCCCCAGTAGAGACTGGGGTATTCTGAGAAGCAGAGGCACCCCCAGTAGACCAACACGTGAGGCTTGGTCACTCAGTCCCACTGGCAGTGAGCAAGGCACTTCTGGGCACTGCGTTCATGGGCTAATCTGTGAAGCCCTCCCGATCCTCGCCCAGGAAGCGTTCATCAATCACCTTGTCATGCCCTAGCACTTTGTCGTACTTCTGCCTCAGCACTTCATGGCGCATTGTCACTTGTGTGTTTACCGTCTGCCCCAGACTGTGCGTCCTCAAGGGCAGGGACTGAACACCATTCAGCTCTGTGTCCCCAGAGCCCAACACACTATAAGCGCTTAATAAATGTTTGTTGAATGAATGAAATCTCACATGATAGTGATGTCAGGTTCCGCCTCTGTACTCTCATTGTCCTGTGTGCTCCAAGGACAGCCTCTGCCCTAGGAAGAGTATGGAGACAAAAATGCACAGTGGGCACAGACAGGTTCAATGCAGAAGCATTGCACCACAAAAAAAAAGTGACACCCTTCCTCTCTTTAAGCAGCGAGAGGCTGTTAGTGACAAAAGTAAATGCCTTTACATCAGTCACCTTTATCATTGCCCGCTGTGGGTTACAAAGGGAAGGTCCACACTCTGCCCTGCATGGCACAAAAGCAGTGGAGGGAGCAGTACACATACCTACATGCTCCTGTACCTTTGGGGAGGGGGGCTGAGCCAGGGTCTCCCCTAGTTCAGGCTAGCCTTGAACTTACTTGATCCCAGGCTGATCTCAGACTTGTGGCGATTCTTCTGCCTCAGCTTCCTCAGTGCTGGGGTTGCAGCTATGTGCCACCCAACACAGCCTGGCCTTATGACTTTTTCTTAAGTTTCACAGCCTCTAGGCTTCCTCAAGCTACCAAGACAGGTTCCTGTCCCCTGACTAATGTCCATTAGCCACCTCAGGAGCCAGATCTCAGCCAGGACTTCAGGTGCCTGCCCTGAGGACCTACTGGAAACCCTGCCTAGGCTTGCTGTTCCAAGGGATGCTGTCACTTTATAAAGCCTCAGAGTTTAACCCATTTGCACAACCAGTCCTAGGAGTTTCTGCTTGACTCTCAGAGCCTTGCATTTTCGGTTTGCATTTTCTCACTTCCCCAAGTAGTGTCCATTATGTGTCTGTATTTTGGCTTACCAGACTCCCCAGAGGTGCCTTTGGCCCCACAGCACTTGCCCCACTCTGGTCTGGAGCGCTTTCTTGAATAGAAGATCTTCAGGTCACTCTTCAGTTTGCCTGGCCTCCTGGGGCTCCAGGGTGCTCTACCTGCTGCCCCTTTCCCAATTTATGCTTCATGATCTGACAGGTTCTCATACAGCAAGTGGAAAGCAGCCCTGTAGCTCTGCAAAGCTGATGTAATAAGTTTATGAAAAGCTTTCCATATTAGTTTCCTCCCTGAAGGAAGGAATAAGGGGATACAAAATAAGACCATTTGGGCATGGTGGTACATGCTTATGATCCCAGCACTTAAGGGAGGAAGGTGGGATAAGGCAAGAGAATCAAGTGTTCAAGCCCAGCCCAAGCAGCTCAGCCTCTGAGTGAGACCCTGCCTCAAAATGTAAAAAGGCTTGAGATATAGCTGAGTGTGGATATCTAGGTTCAATCCCCCAGTACATATATATCTATATATATATAGAGAGAGATCCTACCAAGTCAAACAAACCCAGTGGGGCCAAGTCCTGTAGCTCCATATCCAGCATCCAGGGCATGCCAATAAATATGGGTTCTAGCAGGTTGGGCAGCCCTATCCCCATGGCCTTATGAGCTGCAGTCCACATGACCTCTCTTGGGCTGGCTCCACTCATAGGCTGCAGCTCTTCTCACCATGTTCTTGACATTTTCGACTTCCTGGGGTCTCTGCTGCCCTCCAGAGACTTCTTGGGTACCCCCACCACCACTTTCCAAGCATCCATGACCCTATAATTCTTGCATGCTGCGTGCCTGAACAGCCAGCATCACGTAGGTGGCGCCAAGTTTTGCCAGTAGTGTGAACAGTAGCTGAGCCTTCTTGGACCATGGCTGCAGGGATTTCTGAATTCTTGGTTGGCTGAACAAGATTTAATGAATCCCAGGAAATCAATTCTGGGCTGGGGTTATAGGGCTTAGTGGCACAAGTGCCTGCCTGACAAACATAAGGTTCTGAGTTCAATCCCTAGTACCAAAAAAAAAAAAAAAGACTCACTTCCCTAGGTGGCTCTTCTTGAGTAGGCTCCTATGAACTCAAAGGTTTACACTTCTGCACTTTTATTGATTGGTTACAGTATTGTGTGTTAGAGCCAGAATGTTTGAACTCAGCTGTATCCCCAGCCCTTTTTTATCTTAAGCTCAGGTCTTGCTAAGTTAGTAAGTTGCCAGTGTTATGCTTTAATTTGCCATTTTCCTGCTTAGCTTCTAGAATGCTGGATATCAGGCATTCACTACCATGCCTGGCTCACTTTCATACCTTTGAGGCTTCTTGGGTGGGGGAGTCTTGCTGATTTCTGAGATGCCTCCAAGGTATTCTTTTTTTTTTTTTTTTTTTTTTTTTTTTTTTTTTTTTTTTTTTTTTTTTTTTTTTTTTTTTTTTTAGGGAAGGGTCTCACTACTAGATCAGACTCGTAGTGATCCACCTATTCACAGCCTCCCTAGTGCTGGCAGGCATGAACCACCACACCGAGTCTCAATTGCCATCTCAGTGCATCCTAGGGGATAGGGTCAGCACAGCAGTCCCAGGGATTGAATCTCTGGCCCCTGTGCCTGCTTGCAGGTGCTTTTAATCTGCTGAGCTATTTGGCCAGCCCCCCACCTCCAAGGTGTTCTTGTCCCAGTTATATTAATGTGTGTGTGTGTGGAGGAATCTTTTGAGACAGGGCTTCACTGTGCATTGTGGGCTGATCTTGAACTCACTTTGGAGTCCAGCAGCAATCCTCCTACCTTAGTCTTCCAGTGCTGATAATATAGGTGTGGGGTACCACACCCAGTTTTGTGTGTCTTTTTAATGGCACTGATCTCTCCAGGAAGGGCCCAACTTTTCAAATGATTCTAAGAACAAAAGTTTTTCAAGTATTTTGGCTCTGCTTTTTGATCCTGATTCTCTCCATAAATCTGGCTAAAAGTAACCAACAATGTCCATGCCACAGCCTGAACATTGGGCTGCCTTGAAATTTCCTCCACTGATCTAGTGGAGGAAATTAGTTTAGTATCCTTAAGCACAGCTTCTAGCCAAGTCTTAGAACATGAGCAAAACATCACAGACTTTTTTTTGTAGAATGTAATATGCATGCCTCTAGTCCAGTTCCTAACAGAATCCTTGTACCTATTTGAAACATGTATCTGGCCTTTACTATTTATATTCTTTTTTTCTGGTACCAGGGATCAAACTCAGGACCTTGTGCTTGTCAGGCAGGTGCTTATGCCACTGAGCTATTGCCCCCACACTGTTCATGTCCTTAAAAGCATCCTGGACTTCTGAGCTCCCCCAAGAGTGAACATTGCCTGTTAAGTTCAATTTAGGAGAGCTATTTAGGAGGGCTTCTCTACCCTTCATCTTCAAACCTTTCCAAATGCTCCACACAGACCAGTTTGAACCATATATTGAAGCATACTCAAAGCAACAACCCACTTCTCTAGTATCAGTTCTCTGTACTAGTTTTTCCCTTGCTGGAACCAAATACCCAACACCTGCAACTTAAAAGAGAGGTTCCAACAAGTGATACAGCCTCCAAAGTCATGCTTCTGGTGATCCATCCAAACTCCCCCAGTGTGAGCTGCACCAATCCTGTATCTGAAGCTGATAATCCAGCTTAATAGTCACACTTTCGCTTGTGAAGTAAACAGCTCTCTAATTCTCTGGCTCTCAGAACTTTCATCATTCCATAGATCATTACATATAGCAAATGATAAGATGTTGTTTTGGTTGCAAATCCCAGAACTTTTCCTGGTTTTTCTCACCATCACTACCACCAGCAGCTGCAGAAGCTTCATAGGAGCCCAAGGGCTTCTCCAGCACTATTAAGAATTTCACTCAACACATTCCTGGGTCCCAGGCACTGGAGACTCCTAGAATTGCTTTTTTTTTTTTTTATTTGTTTGTTTTTGGTCTTTTTGAGACACGGTCTCATTATGCACTTCTCACTGGCCTTGAGCTCACTTTATAGCCTAGGCTGGTTTCAAACTCAACAATCCCTTGCCTCAGCCTCCCAACTGCTGGGATTACAGGTGTATGCCACCACACCTGGCTTGTAGAATTGCTGAATATCAACTAATTCCCTTAAAAATTGATTCATGCTATTATCAAAATCTGAGCTGGGGAAGACAGCCCTAGTGGCTCCTTACCAAACCAAGTCTTTACTTGGTTTGAGTCTATTCCCTGTCCAAGGATAAGGTTCAGTCTGAATTCCTGTGTGTTAGGAATGTGCATTTTGGGGAGAGGAAAGGACTCAACTTTTGTTAGAGTTGCAAAGGGATTTAGAAGAGACTGTAATAACTTATTAATCAGGAAAGTTACTCTCAAATTCCCAGGATCTCATCTCAAGATGGGCCATGCTTCCAGACACCCAGCCTGGTTTGAGCCTCAGCTTTGCTTCCTCCTGGTTACCTGGCTCTGGAGCAAGGTTGTTCAGCTTCTCGGAGCCTTACTTACCCCACTTGCACCAGCCTAGGTGCGGAAGGCACTTTGTAGTGTGACTGAGGTGCAGGGGTGCTGTGTGCACAAGACAAGGCACAGCACCAAATGGCCATCCACCTCATAATCACTATGTCTTCAAGCTGAGCATCTTTTCCCCTTAATAGTGTGTACCGCAGCCTCTGTAACTGACACTTAGATTTGCTGACACATAGGGCTGGTGTTGGGCGCTCTGTGCCAACGTAAACCCGGCTCAGCCACTCCAGCTCTTCACACACAGTGATCGGCCCAGGAAAGAGAAATGCTTTCACTTTTTTTTTAGAGTCAGTAATAGAGTTATCTGCCCATAAACCTGATCTGAGTCCTTCTGAGGCCACCAGAATCCTATCAGAGTGCTGCTTTATGAGCACGGGCAAGTCAGCTGCAGAGGAGAGCCCAGCTCATCTTAATGCTGCTTTCCTACCTTGCTGCACGATTTCCTACCCTGCTGCACAATTTCTCACCCTGAGCCCAGCACAGCCTCATTCTGGAACCCATGGCTTCCTGAGGTGTCCTCAGACCTCCTCCTGCCTGGCTTGCTGTGGTAGGCTGCAGAGGACCACCTGAGCAGCTGTTCCTGAAAGAAGAGCGATTATCTCCATTTTGGCTGAGCGCCAGATCCCCAAACATTACATACTATCTTGATAGCATAATGCAAATTACTTTCTCTGTATATGGCAGAGGTAAATGTAGGCCACCTACCTAGCTCAGCTCACAGTAGTCACCTACTTCCCACAGTTCTGTCATTCCTCCTCAAGCTACTCCTCCACTGAATAAAACCCAGGTGCCCCCCCTGGGTCAACCTCTTTGTTCCAGAAAGCCATCTTCATGGCTGGACTCAGGGCCCCTTGGCTTTCCAATAATTATAAATATGTTTTAGCGTCTTTTCTTTTGCCCTGGGTTGCACTGGGAGTGGTAGATTGGAATTAACTTGGTGGGATTCCAATAACATATCTTTGGGATTACAAATACTAATTTCCTGGACTGAGACAAGAACCTAGAGGGGACTCCTACAGTGGGCATTTCTCCTGAGACCCTTCTTCACACATCAGATAGTCAAGGACCTTTCTGGGTCCTCACTTGGTTCCTGTTTTACCCTATTTATTCATTTCGTTTTTTTGAGACAAGGTCTCCCCTATGTAGTTCAGGCTGGCCTTGAACCTGTGGTAGTCTTCTGTTTCAGTCTCCAGCATGCCTGGCTTGTCTTGCAATATATTTTTAAAAATCGTTAGTATATGCTTGTGATACATAATAATATATTAAAAGACAATCATAGGGCCATGGAGATGGCTCAGTAGAATAAATGCTTCCCTGGCAAGCACAAGGGCCTGTGTTCAATCCTCGGTTCCACAAAAAAAGAAAAAAAAATCACTGAATAATATACTCATTGTACATCACTGATTGGTACATATACATATCACATCTTGATCCTTTATACTCCCCCTCCCCCCTTCTGGGGATCCCTTTCCCATTTCCAGTCATGTCTCAGTTGTCCGCTAATCCAGGTTTACTTGTCCAGATATTGCGTGGTTCTGAGGACTTGAGAAAGGAAGTCTCAGTTTCTCATTCTCTCAACAGCCCGCTATTGATAGTGACAGCCAGGTGTGATACATGGCTGTAATCCCAGCACTTGGAAGGCAGCTGCAGGAAGATCATGATAAAATTAGGCCGGTCTGGGCTCCTCAGTGAGTTGAGACCCTGTCTTAAAAAAAAAAAAAAATTACAGCCATTATTCCCTGTGCTTTCCCAAGCCTCATCCTTGGGCCACCGTCACTCTTACACTCCCCCAAGGTTTGTTCTTGACAGGGAGCTGCAACCCCCTCTCATTGAACTCCCCTCCCCCTGTCCCTACAAAAGACCCTATGGCCTGCAAAAGAGCAGCTGGTCTGGTCTCCAGCACCAGTGTGTCCCTCAGGCTTGTTCTGAAATAAACCTGCTCTACTGCACTCAAATCTTGGTTTTCTTCTTTTTCTTAACACCAGAGATTTGTGAGCCTTTCCTCCAGTGTGTGGGTGCCTGCTTTCCTCCCTTCTGTCCTTGACCTCTCCCCTACTGTCTCCTGCCCCACCCAGAGGAGTTGGTGCTTATATTTTGTTTTGTTTCCCAAGAGAAGGGAGGAGGACATCAAAGATTCAAAGATTCTGTCCCACAGTGGGTATGTGAAGAGGCAAAGCAATGGAGGTGGAGGTTTTACTTCCATAAAGGAAGGTTGTTGGGGTCCAGATCTAAACATTACCCTATTTGAGAATCCCTCAGGAGAAGTCAAGGGATCAAAGAAGCTGCAAAGGCCAGAGGTAGAACAAGGAGTGGACTCTTAGGGAGCCAGAAAAGAGGAGGGATCAGGGTCAGGAGCCACTTCTGGGTGGAGAGCCACCTTCCTGTCTCCCGCTTCCCTCTCCTCCAGCTCCTGCCCTGCTCTTTTCTCTCCACCTTTCTTCCCCAGGGCAGAGTCAAGCCCCTGGCCCTGTCATTGGGTGCCCCCTCTTCACACTGTCCAGCCCCTTTACACCAACCCCATTACAATAAAGTTTAAGTAAAAACAAAATGAAGATGTAAAGCTGTTCCCTGCTTTTATTTCCCCATTAAGCACATGTAGGCCCAAATGAATAATCAGTATTTTTACAAAAGCTTCCTAATTTTCTGTTGTATTACTGCCACCTACACTGTGGCCCAGTAGAGGTCTGTGTCTTTGTCATTGTCACCCTTGTGTAATTCAGGACTCAAGCTAAGGATCTGTTTTTGTTTTCTGTTGTTAGTGGTTTTGTTTGAGACAGGTTCTTGCTATGTAGTTGAGGCTGGCCTTGAATTTGTGGCAATCCCTTGCCTCAGTCTCCTAGTCCACAGCCACTGTTCTTTTTGTTTTGTTTTTCATCTTTTATCTATTTGGTACAGGGTCTCACTACGCAGCTGGGACTCTAAGTGATCCTCCTGTTTTTCAGCCTCCCCAGCGCTGGGATGGCAGGTATGTGCCACCATGCCCCGAACTCGGTCCCGGGAGTGGAGCTGGGCACGGCATGTGGGACCAGGGATCGAACCCTGGTCCCTGCCAAAGCAGGCACTTGGTCTGTTGAGCTATTTCACGGGCCCTCACAGCCACTATTCTTGTCCACCTCCCCCACCCCCACCCCTTTTTTTTTACAGAAGCGGGAACCTAGGCTTATGGAGTTTAGTAGTTGCCAATATTTCTCAGGCAGGCAGTGAGTCCATCCAGGACTTGGATCTGGGGAGTTTAGATGCCCGATCCTATGCTGCTCACTACACTGGAGCGGATCTGTATGCTTTATCAAATTGTTAAACACTATGAGAACCTTGAACTCATGAGAATTGTGTTCTAACCCCTGGTGGTGGGAAGCTGAGACAGGAGGATTGAGAATTCAGGACAGCCTAGTCCACATAGTGAATTCAAGGCTGGCCTGGGCTGCATAGCAAGACTGTATCTCAAAACAAAAACAGGAATAAAAGCAAATAAATGTCTGTTTAAAAGGATCTTCAGGAAGGTCGGCCAAATAGCTCAGTGGACTAAAGTGTAACCCCACATACTGTGGCAGCCGGGCCCCAGGGGTGTGGTCTGCCTCTGGGGCGTGGCATGCTGAGTCAGCAGCTGAGACTGGGCGTGGTGGTGCGCACCTGTGATTCCAGCACTCGGGAGGCTGAAAACAGGAGAATCACTGCAAGTCCAAGCTATGTAGTGAGACCCTGTAGACTATTCTAAATACAGAAGAAAAAAATAATAAAGGACCCTTTAGGATAAATTGAAAGTCCCTACTGTACATTTACAAGGAATTGGGATTCTGGAAATCACTAAACCCCCATATGTGCCTTGGCTAATGTTCAAATTATTTGGAGATACATTTTGAATAACTGAAAATAAAATGCTGGTGAGGTGAGGATGAAAAATCCTGTCCTTTTACTAAGAACTTTTTGACCACCCAGATTCAAGCGGTCAGCACAGTTGTGGCCATGGAAACAGGCAGGGCTGAAGCCAAGATACTTTGTCTTGTAGGCTCTCTGCTTCTGCTCATGTGACCATGGCAACACTTCACCCACTTTTGCTTGCCTTTGGTGACCACCAAATCCCCACCCACACCCTGGAAACCAAATTAGGGTGTAAGTGCTATTGGTATGAACCTTGCAGGTCCTGCCAGCCAAATATTGACTTCACTGGATTCAACCTCACGTAACCAAGAGCAACTATCATTTGTAAATATTGTACTTTTTTTTTTTTTTTTCAGT
>PVKA01023600.1:0-35397 GCA_004027165.1 Ctenomys sociabilis | reverse complement strand
TTTTTTTTTTTTTTTTTTTTTTTTTTTTTTTTTTTTTTTGTCTTTTTGAGACAGGGTCTCACTATGCAGTTCAGGCTGGCCTTAAGCTCACTTTGTAGCTCAGGCTGGTCTCGAACTCACAACAATCCTCCTGCTTCAGCCTCCCGAGTGCTGGGATTACAGGCATGCGCCACCATGCCCGGCATGACTGTCATTTTTAAGTGGTTTTTGATGTGAGGTAGAATCTGCAGCCAGAATTCACATAATTTACCAAAAGAATTCGATTTTAATTCTAAAGCCATCTATTCTTTAAAATAGAAGATAAGGAAAATGATGCTAAAAAATGGCTCTTTTGAAATGTGTTTAGTATCTAAATCTGTCTTCTTTTTTTTGGTGTGGGGATTGAATTTAGGACCTTGTGCTTGCAAGTGCTTACTCTACTGAGCAATCTCCCCAGCCCCTAATTTTTTTTTTTTAAATTCAGTGGATTTTTAAGGTAAGCAGACATATACAGGCTGTCTAAATATCTAATAAGAATTAAAATTTAATTTTGTTCTAATCTCCTTTGTTTTAAAATTGGAATATGACCTTACATAGCTAAAAACTTTCAAAATAATTTTTAATAACAAGAGCATAATTCATCCTATAATGTAAATTGAAAATTTAAAAATATAGTGTCTAATGACAAATGTTACATGTAGAAAACTAGAAAGCAATAGAAAGTAATTATTTAGGGGCTGTGAATTTTCATGTCTTTTTCATTTTTGTTTTCTTTTCTTTCTTTTTTTTTTTTTTTTGCAGAATTGGGGATTGAACTCAGGCTCTTGGACTTGCCAGGGAAGCGCTTATTACATTGAGCCATCTCCCCCGCCCCTCATTTTTGTTTTATTTTATACTGAGCAAAGATTTTATAATGCAAAAGATTTTGCTAAAAAATCATGCTCACTTAATATGCTGAGTTCCAGAACAATGAATTTTCAATTTCTTTCTCTTTTTTTTTTTTTTTGGTCTTTTTGAGATAGGGTCTTGCTATACAGTTCAGGCTGACCTTGAGCTCACTTTGTAGCCCAAGCTGGTTTCAAGCTCACAATGATCCTGCTCCTGCCTCAGCCTCCTGAATCCTGGGATTACAGGTGTAAGCCAGCACACCTGACTGAATTTCAGTTTTCTTTTCTGTTTTTTTGTGGAACCAGGGATTGAACTCAGGCCCTTGTGTTTGCCAGGGAAGTCAATTTTCAATGAGCTAATTAAGATGAAATTGTATTTCCTCTTTTATTTTGTGTATGGATTTAGCTTTTGTTGATGGTACTGTGCCACTAAGCTACATCTCTAATCTTATGCCTGTGTCGTTTTCAAAAGTTTGCTTTTACATTCAGAGTAGAGTTTTTATGATGAAATTTCAGTGGCGAATTTATAGCAAGAGCTACTGGTTTGTATGAAATTAGAAATTACTTAGAAATATTTTGCAGTGTTTTTATTTGTCAGGAGATTTTCTTTTCTTTTTTGACACTGGGATTCAAACCTGGGACCTTGCACTTAGCCAGGCAGCACTTGTGCCACTGAACTATATCCCTGGCTCTGTTAGGGGATTTTAAAGTGTTTGTCATGTCATGAGTAAGAGTATCAGGGTAAATGTGACTTAATTTTGGAGGCCTTAGTAAGGTAGAAATAATGACCTTGATTTTAAATCATTTCAAAGTTTTAAAACATTCTATCTTTAGAATTAGTGAGAGGTGCTGCTGCCTAAGACCTGGGAGTAGCGGTGGGATTTTTCCGCATTCTGTCTTGGTGATCCAAATTTGAAGAAAGCTGAATTTGATCTTTGTTTTGTTTCTGCTTTTCAGAATATGACGCTTTGGCAAAGGTCATCCAGCATCACCCAGACAGGCACGAGACCCTAAAGTAAGTCGGAGCCTCCGCCATAGAGCCCCAGCTGTGTAGTTACGCTCCTGTGGCAGCCAGCACCAGAGGAGGAGCGCTTTACTCGGCTCACGTTCTGGAGAGGCTCCAAGGCAGCGTAGTGTGGCACACGGGCGCTGAGGAGAGACAGTTCGTGGCCGGCAGAGGCAGCAGAAGCAGCAAGCTGCAAGCGGCAGCCTACCCACAGCCGTTTCTGCACCTCGTACAGGCTGTGTGCCAGGTGCTCGCACTCAGGGAGGGCTTTCCCATCACCGCCCAGAGCCAGGCCTGACCAGTCAGCGGTCTGACTTGGTGACCACATACCCTCACTCCCAGCATTGCAGGCTCTCCGTCCAGCCACCTGAGAAGTCTATGACCGCATGAGGCCTGGGGAGACATCTGGACACATGACACTAGCCTTTACACACATGGATGCTCAACCACTAGTTCACCCCTGTGGGGACTCGTGGGGTGGGTGGGAAGGGCTCTAGGGGCCCTGCTGGCTGGGTGTGCAAGGGTGAGAGGGTGAGGCCCTTGGGACTCCGGAGAAGGAGGGCCTGAGCCCCCCCTCCCCCCTGGAGGAGGGGAACTGTGAAGCAAACACCCAAGGAGACCTGTCCTGGGCTGGTGCAGGTTGGGCAGCAGATCAGCAGCACACAGTGAAGGCTCCCATGGGGCTACAGGGTGGGTGTGGTCAAGGGGCCCTGCCTGGCATGAAGGTGGAACACACCCTTCTATCCTCCACCATCATGTGGGCAGAGGGCTGAGCCTGGGGCTTTGTCTCTTCTTGGCTCCGGTACCCCCTGGGAGAGGGGTACTTTTTGCTGTCTTGTCTCTGGTTCGGGCCCGCCCGCAGGGCCTCACAGGGTGCCTGGCTAGGCTAGTCCCTGGTGGGGGCACCCACAGTGGCTGGCTGGGTGCTCCAGGCCAATCACTGTGACTCTTGGCAGGTGGTGTAAGGGAAGCTCTAGGCCCCCAGGTGGAGGTGGCCTGCAGAGGGCCCCAAGGGGCAGCCCCTGGACCACTAGACTGTGGTGCAGAGGGAGGTGGCGGGAGCCCCGGGTGGAGAGCACCCCCAGGAGCTGCTCAGGGAAGCCCTCAAGGCTGCAGCCAGCAAGGGGTGTGACAAGGGTGGCTTCCAGTGAGGCAGTTCCCAGAGTCCATGCATGCAGCAGAACGCAAATCTTACTGGCTCTGGAGCACGGCTGGCTGCCTGGTAAATACAGGTTCATGGGGCTGCAGGCACAGGAGAACCTCAGTTCTTGGGACCACTCTGCCAAGTGCTGCATCCCTGGAGTGAAGGAACATAAAAGAACAGCCCTGTGTGGGTTACCCAGGGCTGCTCTCCATAGGAAATGGGAAGTTCTGCCTCCCTCCAGGGCTTCCCGCTGCTGCTCAGGAAAACCCTCTGTTGGGAAGGACCTGTGGTCTGACCTCAGAGGCAGTGTCCAAGGATCCGCCTGCAGAGGGCCTTGGCCAAGGGTGCCTGCAGCCTGTCATCATTGCCAGAGGGAGCAGAATGATTTGGGATGCCTCTTTCTCCTTTTTTTCCTCCTCCCCCTTTTCCTTTCCTCCTCTTCTTCATTTCTTTTTGCTTCTTCTTATTCTTTGATTCTTTCCTTCCTTTCCATTTTCCTCTCTTCTTCCATACTTGGGATTGAACCCAGGGCCTTCCCTTGGAAGTACAACCTCCCCGTCCTGGTACGTTATATTGTGACCACATAGGGCCTGGCCTGGGTCATGCAATTCCCTGGGTGGCTGCTGTTTGCCACAGCTCTGCCTCAGTCTCTGGAGAAGCTGGGACTAGAAGCAAGCTTCCCTACCGGGATGATGTGCTTCCTCAGCCATACGATACAGCCTTGTACAGCACAGATCACTTGAGAAGACTCTTAATGAAATCTGACTTACTACAAGTCCCCAAAACATGTGTAGAAGAGTAACCGTTTATAAGAGTGAGAAACCAGGGCCAGCCAGATAGCTCAGCAGACTAAAGCACCTGCTTAGGCAGAGCGCAGGGGCTGGGCTTCCGTCCCCAGCACCACCCCTGGTGTGTACTGAGATGGTGATTGAGACTGGGCATAAAGAAAAAGAGTAAGAAACCTCACCCCAAGTATTGCATATCAATACTTTGTATTATACACAAACACAGTTTAAGCATGTACACATTGAAAAACTTGGAATGATACCGTGGTTCCCTACGTGAGAGTAGAGGAGAAAAAAGGCCAGGGATGGAGGACCAAGGGTAAGGTTCAAAGAGCCTTTCTTCTTTCTTTCTTTCTTTCTTTCTTTCTTTCTTTCTTTCTTTCTTTCTTTCTTTCTTTCTTTCTTTCTTTCTTTCCTTTCTTTCTTCCTTCCTTCCTTCCTTCCTTCCTTCCTTCCTTTCTTTTTCTTTCTTTCTTTCTTAGTACAGGGTCTGACTACACTAATTGGACTCGTAGTGATTCTCCTGTTTTCCGCCTCCCAAGTGCTGGGATTACAGCTGTGTGCCCCCACGCCCTGTCTTAATTGCTGGCTTAGATCAAACAGGGTCTCTGCACTCTGCCTAAGCAGGCGCTTTAGGCTGCTGAGGTATCTGGCCAGCCTGACATATCTTTTTTCATATGTTTGTGGTTGAAGTAGGGTCTCATTATGTAGTGAAGGCTGGCCTGGAACTCGTGTGACCCTGCTGCTTCAGCTACTCCTGTGCTGGCACGCATGGCAGGCCTGGGCCACCAAGCCGGGTGTAGACGAACTGTTGGGCTCAAAGGACTGTTGCAAGTTAATCAGCAGTGATTATTTCTTTTACTGAAAGAAATACTTGAAGTTAGTGCGACCACATATGTCAGTTCTTTGGTTTGGGTTTTCTGCTATCTGTGTTTTCCTGTCATTTTTTTTTTTTTTTTTTTAACCTAAAAGTGGGCCGAGGAGATGGCTCAGGTGAATAAGTGCTTCCCTGGCAAGTGAAAGGGTCTGAGTTCAATCCCCGGTTCCACCAAAAAAACCCAACCAACCAAACAAACAAACAAAAAGTATCTTTTTAGGGCCAGAGGAGTAGCTCAGCAGTATATGCCCTTGCCTGGCAACAGAGGTCCTGAATTTGATCCCCAGTATCCCCCCCAAAAGCCAAAACTCTGTATTTTTAATGAAAACAGTCCATATTTAGGAGTTAAATCTTTAGCTTTCTTAAAATTTTTTTTTTATTTTTTTTTACGGAACTGGGGATTGAACTCAGTCCCTTGTGTTTGTCAGAGAAGTGCTTATTCCACTGAGCCATCTCCCCAGCTCCTAAATCTTTAGCTTTAAGTGTCACTATAATGAAGTGTTATAATTGTAAATCTTTATTTTAAAAATGCTATTTAAGCCGGGCATGGTGGCGCATGCCTGTAATCCCAGCACTCGGGAGGCTGAGGCAGGAGGATTGTTGTGAGTTCGAGACCAGCCTGAGCTACAAAGTGAGCTTAAGGCCAGCCTGACCCTGTCTCAAAAAGACCAAAAAAAAAAAAAAAAAAAAAAAAAAAAATGCTATTTAATCATTTAAAAATTTGATATTAAATGTAAATTTTGCTCATTCAGTAGTAAAATGTAATGCTAGCTTCCTTTTTTCTTTTAGGGAACTAGAGGCTTTGGGGAAAGAATTAGAGCACCTTTCGCATATTAAAGAAAGCGTGGAAGATAAGGTATTTGCCCACCTGTGTTAGCCTTTCTTGTGTGTGTCGTACGTTCCTGGCTGCATGAAGTCTGCTTCTTGTTCCCACAGCTGGAATTACGGCGGAAGCAGTTTCATGTTCTTCTCAGCACCATCCATGAACTCCAGCAAACCCTGGAAAGTAAGTGTCACGGTCCCAGAGCAGATGCTGGGAAAATGTCAGATGCTCAGGAACTTGCCTTCTGAGGCTGGCATCAGTGGCTAGAGCACATCCCGCGTGGCCAAGCACAGCGCAGTGGCGAGAGAGGCTGCTCACCTGCTCAGCTTTCTGGGCAGATGCCAAGGAGTCTGAATTTTCAGTAATGTGTGATTTGAGTACGGATCTAGTAATCTTAAGGAATGCTCGAGGATTGTGGAGATGGAATTATTCTTGGATCCCTGTGGTTTATTACAGTAAACAGTGATTTGGGACCCAGGCAGTGACATGAGTCCTCAGTGTACGGTGCATCACGCATGGCATTTGCACACCCAGGAGGCAGTGGTGCTTGGCAGAACAGACCGCTGGGTCCTCAGGTTGAGTGGAGCCAGTGCACAGTTCTGTCACTTTTCACACTTGTAAGGAAAGCCTCAGACCTTAAGTTTTTTTTAAATTCCTTTATTTATTACAGTGTCTCACTACACATCACGGATTCTTTTTTTGCGGGGGTGGGGGGTGAGCTCAGACGGCCCTGCAGGGAGGGGCTGGCATGGCATGTGGTGCTGGGGCTCGAAACGTGGTCCCTGAGAGGCGCTCTAGACCGTTGAGCTACCTTGCCAGCCCCTAAGTTTGTTTTTTTAATAAAATCTATTACACAAATTTTAAAGGTTGATTCAGCTGAGCGGGGGAGGTGGCTCGGTGGCGTAAGTGCTTGCCTGGCAAGCACAGGGTCCTGAGTTTGATCTCTGGTATCTCCCCCCGCAAAAGAAAAGTTTGAGTCACCTAATAAACAACAATAAGCTAAACAATATTTATTATTATTATTATCATTATTTTGTATTTTAAGGAAGGGTCTATAGGGTGTTCAGGGTCTCACTACTAGATCAGAATCATAGTGATCCTCCTGTTTACAGCCTCCCAAGAGCTGGGATTACAGGTGTGCACCACCACGCCCAGTCTCGATTGCTGTCTCAGTGCACGCCCTGGGAGCAGGGCTAGCACAGCAGGCCCAGGACCGAACCCCAAGCCTCTGTGCCTGCTTTCAGGTGCTATATGGCTGGCCTTAAACAATATGTTTTAAAGAAACATTTATGTGACACATGCATTTTGTTCTGAACAATTGTGGGTTCAGGGCGGTACTTAGGGTTTTATTTATTTATTTTTTGTGGTACCAGGAATTGAACTCAGGCCCTTGTGCTTGCCAGGCAAGCATTTATTGTACTGAGCCAACCCCTTTGCATTTTGTCTGTCTATGCTTTAAATGTGTTGTCTAATGTTTTCATACATGCACTAAATGTAAAATAGAAGCAAATGTGACTGAAACTGTGTTTCTTTCTCAATTATAGATGATGAAAAGCTCTCGGAAGTAGAAGAAGCTCAAGAAACAAGCACAGAAACAGATCCTAAGCCATAGCAGGTTCATCACTCACCTTTCTCAAGAATATTCAAAGAGCTACCTGAGCTTAGTGTGTTTACACTTTGGTGTTCTATTGCATCATTTAAAGTTTTGGCAGTAAGAACTTTGCTTTTAAATAGTGTCATCTCATTTCTTCACACAAATGAAAATGACATCAGTGTATTTTTGTATTGGAATAAATTTTTATTCTTAAAAGAAAGCAACACTCAAATATGTTTAATAAAATGTGCTTAAAGCTGGATATTTGTGTTCCTTAGTAGTCCGGGCAGTTGAGTGGTAATGTCGGTTGCCTTATTATGCAGGCTGTGAGAAAGTAGCATTTTTAGGATACATGTGAGAAAGTCAACCCGTGCTTGGACGTTACTGAAAATAAAGTCCATGAATAGGCTTCAGAGGGACCACAAACCTGCACGGTCACGTGTGGAATGTTTCTGGTGGGTGTCTGCAGGACCCTGAGGGTTGCTGGTGAGAGCTAACTGCGGGATGCACAGGAAGTCCACAGTGCCACAGGCTGGCTCTCTGTGCTCGAGGAAGGTGATTGTTAGGGGGCTTGTTGCTGTGCTTTTCTTCCATACTTTTAATAGAGAAAATACACTAATAAAATGAAGAGTTGCTTGGGTAGTCTGTTACAACTGTCTGCTATAAAGGACTTCATAATGATTGTAAAAATTAAGGTAAGGCTGGATCCCTTGTAGTTTTAAGGGTTGAATTATGTGGACAGTATTCTTAGGTCCCATTGTTACGCAGTTATTTTAGTTCAGAGATGTGACATTCCATATGAATCATATCTTAAGTAGGGTACATTTTTTTAATTTTAATAAAATTTTTAGCTTTCAAAATGGAAGTTTAAAGTTGCCTCAGTAATACGCATATTAAGGTGTAAGAATACCTTTAAGTGCTCCCCTAATTTCATCTGGCGAATCGTTATGGGAGGGTTTCTTTATAGAATTTCTGTGCCCTGAGAAAGGTTTCTGTTTCCCATTGTGCAGCAAAAGCAAAAAAACTCCCTGTTTATATAGACTCATAATTAAAGATCAGTTTTTTTCAGAAAAGGTCTTTTTTTATAAGAACTGTTGGAGCCCGGCGTGGTGGCGCATGCCTGTAATCCCAGCACTAGGGAGGCTGAGGCAGAAGGATTGTTGTGAGTTCGAGACCAGCCTGAGCTACAAAGTGAGCTTAAGGCCAGCCTGAACTACATAGTGAGACCCTGTCTCAAAAAAAAGAACAACAACAACAAAAAAGAACTGTTGGACAGACTAGTCTTTTTTATTTATTTATTTATTTGGTACAGGGTCTCACTATGCAGATTGGACTCGCAATTATCCTCCTGTCTCAGCCTCCCCAGCTCTGGGATTACAGAGGTGTGCCCCACCCCCAGTCTCAGTGGCCAGCTCAGTGCACCCAGGGGCAGAGCTGGCATGGCATGTGGTACCAGGTACTCCACTCCCTGTGCTTGCCTAAGCAGGCACTTAGTGCACTGAGCTATCTTGCAGGTCCTCAGACTTATTTTTTAAAACCCCTACTTATTAATTCACTACAGGGATTTATTCCAGAGAATGCATCAAAAAATAAGAATCCTTGTAAGAAATAACTCCCGCACAGGAGTCACCAGCAGCAACAGGTGCACGGCAGGCATGCGCTTTTCCGCTTGTACTTCCTCATGGTTCTCTTGGACATCCTCTGGAACTGCTTGGAGGACTGCAGGATCTCGTCTCCTAGAAACTCGCAGTGCTGCAGCTCCGCATGTCTTTGGGCCAGCAGTTTTATGGATTTATCAGTCACTGTTTCTATAAGGTCGTCTACCTGTGACAGAGGAAATTACGTCAGCAAGACTCGGCAAAGCCAAAGTGGTAGCTGCTTCCCCTGATTGAGTTCAGGCATCAGGGACATTGTACAAGGCTCCCCGTATTGCTCTAACTCAAGCCACAGCAAACAGAGCTTGGAAACATTCACCTCCCAGTGGTGAGGACTCTCGCTCCTCAGAAGCAGTCTGTGTGTGCCTACATGTCAGTGGGATTTGCTTAACACTGCCTAGGCCGCAGCATGTCTGGTGCCCCTAGCAATCCTTTACCCACTCCCAGAGCACCCCCACTAGCGTTCTTTGCATGCTAGCTGTTGTGCCCTGTGGCAGCCATTGCTGCCTGGCCCTGTGCTGCTTCTGAGACACACAGTGTACACTGTGGCCCAGTACCTGCATCTGAAGCTTTCCTACTGTCGCTTCTGATCTTCGGAGGGTATTTTCCACTCCACGTTTCTTTTTTTTAATCCCTGGAAAATGTCTCTTTTTTGATGAATATGATACCTAGTGTAAAAATGGAGAAACACATAGAATCAGGAAATACTGGTGTTATTTCCGTGCTGGCATTTAGCATGAGAATTCTCCCCTTTCAGCTGTTCCCTTACAAAGGGAGCATTTGCCACGTAACAACAATCACAGGAGCCCATCTTCATATTATACCTCATGCCCCAGGTGTCCCCTTTGCGCCAGGCTCTCTTTGAAGGGATCTGTAGGCTGCAGAGAAATGAGACTGTCTAGCTCTGAAGATACATGATGACAGGAAGAAAGCAGGTCACTCGGAAGGGGAAGGGGACTGTCTCCAGGCTGCAGTGCCCAGCAAGAGTGCAAGCTGTCGTGGACCAGTGCCCCAGACGCTCATTATCCTGGATCCGGTTGTTAATTCAGTCCCATTTCTGCAGGCTTCTTATTTTCATGGCAGTCATTTCTCCAAACATAAAAAGAAAGCTCTGGGTTCTTTCAGCCCCACACCTCAGGCTTCTCATTGTCCCATGTACTGGCTCAGGTGCCTGTCCTGACTGTGGTTGCTGGAAGCTGCTCCCAAGCCTGGCTAATGGGGCACTTGTGGACTCCCGGGTCCCTGTGCTTTCCCTTGCCCTTGATCGTTAGCAAGGACTGTGTGGCCTGGAGGCTGTGAGGCCTCCTGGGTCCAACCCCCTGCCTGCGGGGTGGGGGGTTCCCAGGCGGCTGAGGCCCCTGGGCAGCCCTGCCTACTGGCTGCAGCCCACGTGCCTCTTTGCTTCCCCAGTCAGTTTAAAGCAAGAGCCTGCCTTGTTCTCTCACGTAAGCCCAGTCTATTTTCCTAGCAGGCATCCCACACACATGGTAGCTCCAAAGCTAATTTTATGCTGAGTGAATACAACTACTACCAGATCCAATGTCTTGCCAGGCAGACTTTGGTCAGGTGTTTTGTTTTGGTACTGGGGATTGAACTCAGGACCTTGCACTTGCCAGGCAGGCACTTAGGCCTGCCGAGCTACCACCTCACCCCCCAGGCAGACCTTGTAAATCAGGGTCCTTTGGAGCTGTGCGCTTTGGAGGGAACCTGCCCCTGAAGAGTTGTGTTCTTCCTGGGTCCTAGGTGATGTCCCGAGATGTCGTAGGCCTTGTCCTTCCAAGTCTTTCTGCCTTTTCAAAAGAAAACTCTACATTTTAATTTAAAAAGCTTAATTTTAGACTGGATGTGGTGGCACACACCTGTAATCCCAGCTCTTGGGAGGCTGTAAACAGGCAGGTCACTAGAGTCCCATCTAGTAGTGAGACCCTGAACACCCTGTAGACCTTTCCCTAAAATACACACACACAAAAAGCTTAATTTTGAAATGTGGATGATGAATTCAAAAGAATAATCTGAGGCCTAAACAAAACCCATCTATAGCTAATTGACAAGTACATAGTTTTTTTTTTGTTTTTTTTTTTTTAAACTAGGTCTCTAATACTCTGGTTTCTCTTCAGTTTATATAAATCTTTCGCTTTTTATTTATTTATTTATGTGGTACCAGGGATTGAACTCAGGACCCTGCGCTTGTGAAGCAGGCACTTATTCTACTGAGCTATCTCCCCAGCCCCAATCTTTCATTTAAAAAAAAAAAAAAAAACGGATCTTGCTGTGTAGTTGGGCTGGGCTGGCCTTGAACACACTATGTAGCACAGGCGATAAGGCCGGCCGTAAACTCGCACTGATCCTCCTGTCTCAACCTCTTGAGTGCTAGGATTACAGGCACGTGCCATGACTGGCAGGGCAGAAATCCCTAGCTTAATTATTGCCAAATGTATCAGTCTTTGTAGCCAATGCAGTGTCTGTATTAAGAAGTCTTTCTCACAGCTGGGTGTTGTGGCATCTACTTATAATCCCAGCACTCAGGAGGCAGAGGCAGAGGCAAGAGGACTGTAGTGAGTTCAAGACCAGCTTGAACTACATAATAGCTATACCCTGTCTCAAAAGCAAAGCAAATAAAAAAAAACAAGTCTTTCTCTGACCTGGAATCATGACAATTGTCTTATAGTCTTGTGGAAGGTTTGTTTTGTCCTTTTGAGACAAGGTCTTGCTATGCAGCTCAGGCTGGCCTTGAGCTCACTTTGTAGCCCAGCCTGATCTTGAATCTTCCTGCCTCAGCCTCCCTTGGGATAATAAGGTGTTTGTGTGTGTGTGTGTGTGTGTGTGTGTGTGTGTGTGTGTGTGTTACACACCTGACCGACCTTTGGAATTTTTTTTTTTTTTGTATTTTTAGGGAAGGGTCTACAGGGTGTTCAAGGTCTCACCACTAGATCGGACTTGTAGTGATTCACCTGTTGACAGCCTCCCAAGTGCTGGGATTTTAGGCGTGCACCACCACACCAGTTTCAGTTGCCATCTCAGCGTGCCTGGGGCAGGCACTGCAGGCCAGGGGATCAAACCCCAGTCCCTTGCCTGCTTGCCGGCACTTTAATCCACTGAGCTATTTGGCTGGCCCTCTTTGGGGAAGTTTTTAGGTTTCTCTTTTCCCACTTAAATCTACAAGCCAAGAGAAGTGTTGTATGTGGTAGGCAGTAGGGATGAGTCCCACAATTTCCCTGTTTGGCTGTCTGCTTGTCTAGGTGCTGTGCAGTGCAGAGCACTCTGCGACACTATAATGTGTCTCCTCTCCTCTGTGAGACAGTGAGCTCTGCAGGAGGGCGATCACAGCCAGTCGTGGGCAGGGGAGATGGCTCGGTGAAATAAGCACTTTCATGGGAAGCACAAGGGTCTGAGTGCAATCCCTGGTTCTGTACAAAAATAAAATAAAAAATAAAAAAAGCCACACAAGCAGTTGTAGCCTCCAAGCTCCACAGAACACAATAGGGCTGGAGAACCTGTCCACAGGCAAAATTCAAAGTGAATACTGGTGCGCACTGCGCACCTTCAGGGCTCTGTCCCATAGGACTGACTGTCTGTTAGATGGAAATGTTCTCTGAGCTTGATAGGTAGCAGGTAAAACCGAGGAGTGCAAATTTCAATCTCAGGTAATTTTAACTCATGTAAATAGTCACCTTTGGCCCTTGCTCATCATATCAATCAGAGTAATTGGGCAGAGCACAGTGATCAAGAGTGGGGGTGGGGTGGCTGGCAGTGTAGCTCATCTCTGGAGCATGTGCTTAGCAAGGGTGAGACCCTGGGCTCAGCCCCCAGGCCACCAAAAAGACGTAAGAGAGAGAAGAATGAAGACTGAGGAGCCAGGGCTTCCTGCCTCGGGAGCCTTGGTCTTGCCACTCAACTGTCATGGTACTTAACTGCCAAATGTCACCCCAAAGGAAGGATAGTACTGCTACTAGCACATGGAGCAGCTGTAAGAGTGACATGAGTGGACGCTCTCAAAGTGCTTTAGAACAGCCTGAAGCATAGCATCAGCTTTAGGTAAGGGTGCACACAAAACAGTAACATTGCAGGGTTCTACTTTTTTAGAAACAGGGAGTTTGTCCTGGCGGGCATGTTTGAGTATGACTACTCAGGAGGCAGAGTGATCGCCTGAGCCTATTAGCTCTAGACAGAGTAACATAATGAAGTCCCAGCTCAAGAAAAGAAAAATCTACCTTTCTGATCATGACATTGTTTTCTAAAAAATTAATCTGGGCAGCTTAAGCTCCAATGGACTCTCAGATAAGTACATCTTTGGTTGGAGAGTCCTACATCAGGCCAGGGAGATAGCTCAGTGGAATAAGTACTTTCCTGGAAAGCACAAGAGCCTGAGTTCAATCCCCAGTCCAGCCAAAAAAAAAAAAGAAATATAACAGAGCCCTATATCACATAGTGTGATGCTGCCCATGCTAGAAGCATGGCCATCTATTTCATTGATATCTTTTATTAGTACGTGTCTGCAGTAAATAATGACTACATTAATAGCGGAGAATTAGCATGTATAGAAAACACACCCTTTGCCTTCTGTCCCCCACCCCTAGGTCCCCTTCCCTTTTGTGGAAGATCTTTCTTTTTCCTATTATCTGTCTTTTATTTTGCTCTTTTAATTATTTAGACCTTGGGCTTCTCATGTAAGAGAAACCATGCAATGCTTAAACTTATGAGCCTGACGCATCACACCAAACGTATGGTCTCCACATGCATTCTTTTTCCCATTCATGACTCAATTTTATTATTTATTAACTTATATTTAAATAAAATTGGAGCCACGGAGATAGCTCAGTGGCATAAGTGCCTACCTGGCAAGTGCGAGGTCCTGAGTTCAATTCCTGGTACCAAATGAGTGAATGAGTGAATGAGTGAATGAATGAAATCAGGAACTCAGCTCCGTGGCTGCACCAGCCACATTATAGAATCTCCAAGGCACAAGTGGCTGTGTGTGGCACACACCTGTGCTGCTGCGGGGAGCTCTCCTGGGCTGCTTTGGTGTCGGTCCCTCCCTACACCGCTGTGCCGCACGTCTAGGTCGCTACTGTTCTCACTGACCCCTGCACAGCCCAGCAGGTTGGCCCAATGCTCCACTCAGCCGTTGTCCAGACTGCAGTAGGAGCTGCACACTCTGAGCTCAGAAGTAGAGAGCTGACCTGAAAAGCCCTCCCTGTGCTCTGACTTGTGGAGAAATGCCACAAGCATCACATTTAAAGCGTTTCTTGTGAGGGATTCAGGTAGGAGAGAGTTTGGTCTTTGCAGAATCCACACGCAGTGACTTACGTACTAGCCCCTAGAGGCAAACTCGTTTTAGCATTTTACCTTTTGTAGTCCCGAAGGCAGAGAAGTCACGGATAACCGCTTGGTGGTTCTCCTGGCCCTGAGGAATGTGTTTCCTTGACTTATCTCCTCTGTCTCTGCTTCTACATCAAGTTGTATAGTTGCTTAGAGAAATGGAAAAAAAGAAACTATGAAGGTCACAATTATAAACAAATTCTTCCTGTTTGAAAATACTCCGGATAGATGGCATCATATGCTGCCTGGCAGCTTTTATCTTTAGGGTTAAAAATAAAAAGTGATTCAGACACAGCAGTCTGGGAGGCCGAGGCAGGAGGGGCACTATGTGTTGGAGGCCAGCCTGGGCTGCATAGTGAGGTCCAGGTCAGCCCGAACTATATAGCAAGGTCTGTCTCAAAAACCTAAATAAATAAATAAGGGCATGAACAACTTGGATGAGGGGAAGGAGAAGAAAAAGTGAGGAAAGGGGAAGAATGCATATGTATATACACAGGCGAGCTGCGGAGCCGCACTGCTGATTCCTGCTGGTCCACTGGAACGAGCAGTTTATGCTCAATCTTTTACTCTCCCCGTTTTAACTTTCCATGTTTATATCTGATAATCTGAACAACTACTTTGAAGACAACAACATGCAATAGAACAACCACTGTTGAATTATCATTTTATTCAGTCAAATTCTGTATTGTTTCTACGGGTTTTTTTTTTTTTTTACTATTTTTACTCTCTTTTTTAAAAAAAGAAAGTAAAGAAGATCAATAGCTCAAACGGGTCTGCTTCTCTTCTTCCTCCAGTAGACATTTGGCTTTTGTCACAGTCATGGCCTCAGTGGATGCCAGCCCAGCTCGACGGCACGGCCGCCCCCGCACAAGCCCCATGGAGTGGGATCGAGGAGCCCTGTAGTCCTGAAGGCAGTCCCGGGCTGTCCTGGGTGCTCATTACTGGTTGGAGCCCAGGTTCAGCTTGCTTCCCAAAATGTGGGCCAAGCTCAAGTGCTCACACAGCATCAGAAGAGAGGGTCTCCTGCATCCGGCAGCCATGCAAATGAATCCTGGGCTTCTGATATTTTTCTTTATATCAATTTAAATTTCAACTCATATATATATATACAGTACAATAAACTAAAAACCAATATCATAAATAGGCACTAAAGTTTAGTGATAAAGCTAAAATCATGGGCTGGCCAGATAGCTCAGTGGATTAAAGTGCCCGCTTAGACAGAGCGCAGGGACTGGGGTTCAATCCCCGGCCTGCATGTTGGCCCCGCTGGTGGGGCACGCTGAGACAATGATTGAGACTGGGCAGGGTGGTGCATGCATGTAATCCCAGCGCTTGGGAGGCTGAAAATAGGAGGATCACTACAAGTCTGATTTATGTAATGAGACCTTGAAGACCCTGTCCTAAATACAGAGAAAAAAAAAAAAAAACTAAACAAAAGGCTAAGATCATATTTTCTGCAATCACCAGGAGCAGGGCCCTGAAGTCAGACTTCTCCTGCTTGACACTGCTGAGGTCAGGATTCACAAGGGAACAATGATGGATCATTTATTTATTTATTCCACCTAAGATGAAAAAACATCAATGCTGTTGCTTCTCTTCGTCACAGCTCTATGTTGTAGGGTGTAATATTTAGTTAGAGATGAGACTTCACTGTGTAGCACAGGTTGGCCTGGAACTCGTGGCAATCCTCCTGCCTCACCCTTCTGAGTGGTAGGGCCACAGGCATGTGTCACCATACCCCGTGTGTAGGGTGTATTTTATTATTTTCCCTTTTCTCCTATTTTTACTTGGCCCAAATTTTCTCTGCTGAGCTTATTCGTTCTCTGCCTTTAATAAATGTCAAACTTTGCCACCATGAAAAAGAAAAGAAAAAGAGTTAACCAATCAAATATCCCACCTGCCTATCATCTCTGCATGTGGAAGCCAAAGTCACAAACTTGACACCAGCGGGCTACACAGTGAGACTCTACCTTAAAGCAGAAAACAAAAACAGAAACAAGCAAATCTAGCACCCTGCATGCCTCACCATCACAACTTTATCCACTTAATTCTCCCAGCACGTCTACTCTTGGACTCAGCCATTTGAAAGACTGTATCACCACTTTCTCCAAAACAAAATTCTGCTTTACTTTGATTTTTTAATATTTACATCTATGATTATGTGTGCATGTACACACATGCACACAAGACTTTGGCTTGATCAGGCCACTGACCAAGCAGACCCGGAGGAATGGGCACAACAGTCCGACTTATGCCTTCCAAAGTGCAGGGGCAGGCTCAGCTGATGTCTGGCCAGCTCCCAGCTCCCAGAGCAGCCCACGTGCGGGCAGACCTGAGCTTTCAGGCCTCTGGCCAGGTACTGGATGGCCCTGGAGGGGTCACACACTGGGCGGAGCTGTCCACCTCAGGACCAGGAAGCAAAACAGAAAAAGGAAGGGGCCAGGTCGTGACACCTGTCTGGAGAGACGCCCCAGCGGCCCTCGGTGCTCTGTCAGGCCCACCTGCTAAGGACTCCACCACCTCCCGAGGACGCCACCTGGAGCCACACCTCAGACACATGGGGGGAGGGGCGTATTCAACACTGGAATTATAGAAGGTCGCTTTGTGTGCTGCTTTTGGCCTAGTCGTGGCGGGCTGCCTTTGCTTACCGCTCTGTGAGAGCTTTCTCATTCTCGGTTTGGTAAATAGCCTAGGAGACGGAAGGTCCTTGACGATTCTGGGGAGGAGGCGCTGTGTGCTGGGGAGGGGGGCCTTCCTGGGTCGGGGGGAGTCCTCCCTGCCGGAGCCGGCTGGCTTGTTTCTACAGGTGTGCAGCAGTATTCTCCCAAAAGCAGTCCTCATTTTCTTCACCAAATTTCTTTTCTGATTTTGCTGGCCTTCGGGAGGTCCCACGTCGTCCTCACTGGATGATTCATCTTTGGGGACCAACACATTTTGTTTTACTAAGTCCGTAGACACAGCTCTGTGCCATCTAGACAGACAAGCAGATTGCATCACGATCTGGAAAGCTGAAGATGAGTGAGCCACTAAAGCCCAAACTTGAGTGTGAACAGGTAACGTCCTTCCACAAGACGAAACGGAAGATGACAGGGCAAGCCATGGGGTGCTTTGTCACCAAACTGTGCCAAGCATCGTGTGCTCCCTGTTTCATTCACTGCTCCCAGTACTGTAGCAAGCGGCTCATTAGCTTTGTAAGGACCCAGGCTAGGATGCTGACTTATGCCAACTGGGACCAATAGGACTCACTGCCTCATACTGGCAAATTTAAATGCTGTTTCAGACGTGTGTAACCATACATTTTGCTGGGCATGGCAATTCTGAGGGACAGCAGTCTGGTCATGTACTCACTAGAACCAGCTCTTTGGGGGGCTGGCCAAATAGCTCAGCGGACTGAAATGCCTGCAAGCAGGTGCAGGGACCGGGGTTCAATCCCTAGGGCCCGCCATGCTGGCCCCGTTCCCAGGGCACACCGAGACAGCAATTGAGACTGGGAATGGTGGCATGCACCTGTAATCCCAGCTCTGGGGAGGCTGTAAACAGGCAGATCACTACAAGTCCAATCTAGGATTGAGACCGTGAACACCCTGTAGACCCTTCCCTAAAATAAAAAAGCAGAGAGCAAGCTCTAAGCCCACGCCCTCCCTACACGAGCATGGACTGCTCATTTACATAAACTACTCTGAACTTGTGTTTTCAAAATTTCACATAGTGACCTACCACCCTTGACATGTTTGTATATTTTAGTAATGAAGAGACGTCCCCTAGAAACTTTCTATGGGCCAAGTTGTACTCACATTACTACCATGTGAGTAATTCAGTACTTACACCACCATCGCATTTCTGTACAAGAAATTAAACTTAGGGGAGAGAAGCAGTTTGTGCCCACGTGACCTGGTCCCAAGCTCCGTGGGTAACCCTCCCGCAAGAGTGAATGCAGCTGCGTCTGGAAACCACTATATACCCAATATTTTCTTCTAGCTGGTTTTGGGTCAGCTTTATCAGATTGATAATATAGATGAAATGTTTGTTTGTTTGTTTTTAAATTAGAGTTATCATTTTGAGGCGATTGTAGATTCATGTGTAGTCATCAGAAATAATTCACAGAAATTTTACGTATTCTTCCCTCAGTTACATTCCTGAAAAAGAAAAAGCAAAACATGATCTATCGCTGCTGCTGAGCGCGTGGCGCAGACGCAATGCTTCTTTCTACACTTCTGGGCGCCTCCGGTTCTATAGCCTGCCCTGCCCCTCCTAGAAAACACTAAGATACTATGTACCTAAGTTTTTAGCCTTTAAAGAATATTCTAGTTAGGACAGACACGCAGCTACTTTCTCTCAATTTAGTCAGAAGAAAGATTTGTACTAGTAGTGTTTGGACAGGATATCCTATCTGCATCTTGTATATGAGTAACCACTATGAAGACAACAATCTGCAATGTATGAATTACTGAAACTGTCCTATTAATTGGTTTTGAAACTGTCTCATTGCTATTTGTTTCTCAATAAAATTAATTTTTAAAGAAAAGGATGTTCTACAAAGAGTACACTTGTGAGCCGGGCGTGGTGGCGCATGCTTGTAATCCCAGCACTCGGGAGGCTGAGGCAGGAGGATTGTTATGAGTTTGAGACCAGCCTAAGCTACAAAGTGAGCTTAAGGCCAGCCTGAACTGCATAGTGAGACCCTGTCTCAAAAAGACAAAAAAAAAAAAAAGAGTACACTTGTGTGTGACCTGCTAGGATTTGCTTCTTTTTTTTCTCATGGGGATGGACCCAGATTTCAATCGTGCTAGGCAAAGAGGGCTCTACAACAAGCCATCCTCTCAGCCTTAGCAGTTGCTTCTTCCCTTAAGAGAATTCTCTGGACGTTTGTCCAGGTAGTACCAATAGTTTCCTTCTTTTCATCTTCAGTAATGTTCCATGATATGAATAAATCACATTTGTTTTTGACCATTCACCCACGGAAAGCAACTTGAATTGTTTCCAGTTTGGGGTTATTAAGAAAAAAGCTGCTATAAATACTTATATGCAAGATTTTGTGTGGAGGTATATCTTCCCTTGTCAGGTAAAACCCCAGCTGTGATATGATATGCTCTATGTTATATGGTAACGTATTTGTAACATGCAAAGTTGCACTTCTAATATGAGTTACATAAATTAATAACCACTAAAATACTCCTTGTGTTCTACCTAAAACAGACACCGGGGGCCCCACCTGGCCCCTGCTGTGCACCGAGCCTGCCTGGCCCTCAGGAAGAGGCAGGAGCACAGGCTGCTGGGTGTCTGGCCTCGGTTTCTCTCGACACTGCAGGTCCTCCTGTGAAATCCTAGTTGGCCCTTGCCTCTGAGAGCTTTGGGTTTTCTCACCTGAACACCGGCACACTCTCCTGAGACATGCAAGACTGAGGAAATAATTCGTGCGGGGGCTTAATCAAGCCTCAGTCGGCCACAGCCTCGGCGGCGCCTGGCTCTGGAGTGTGCGTCCAGGGCCCAGGAGCAGCGGCCTAGGAGCCAGGGAGTCAAGGAGCAGCAGCCTGCTTCCGGGCGGGCGAGGGCAGGGACCTGAGGACCTCGGAGCTGCCCAGCTTGGGGCCCGGGGCGACCGTTCACCTTTAGTCCCCAGAGCTGCGCCTAGCTCCTTCGAGAATTTTCTGCACAATGTCAGTAAATGGTACTAAGGAATAACGTTCTCTGATTTCCCCAGAGACACTATATGGACTAGGATTTGCCTCTCCGCACCTCTTTGAGGGGCCTAGTAATTTTATTTTTATTTATTGGCAAAACCGGGGATTGAACTCAGACCTTGTACTTGTCGAGCAAGCGCTTATTCTACTGAGCCATCTCCCTGGCCCTGCGGCCTAGTAATTTTAACTGCTCAATAATCTATGCTGCCAAAAAGAAAAGTAGGCTACCATAAACATGCACGCATACAGTCACTCCCTCACACAAAGAAACAGAAATACAATGTTGGGAGCTCCAGCAGGACCGCTGCCTCTCAGATAAAGCGCCCCACTCCGCAGCCTTTGATTGCTGCGCGTTCTCCCGGCCACCACGCGCGGCCCTAACATTCCTTTGTTCCATGGAAATTCAGAAGGTTGATCTCTGCGCCCCATGAGAACACCTCACTCCTACATCTCTGCGATGTCACTCATGAACCTGTTAAATGAGACCGAAGCAAACCAGAAAGTGACTCGCCATGTGGACTCTCAAAATCGAAACGTTTTACATTTGGAGTATTTTATGTCTGCCTTCATAGCTTTGCTGCTGGCAAGAAATATCAGGGTGAAGACCTTTCTCGTGCTTCGTGAAGGAGCGCACTGGTCACCCATGACAGAAAAGGCCCAGAAGCTCCGAGGAGGCGGCGTTACCTCAGCAGCCTGGACCCAGCCCCTCGCGGGACCGCCTTAGGGTCCCTTCACAGTTTTCTAGGCGAGTGCCCCTTCATGCTAGGGCAGGGATGAGAACTTGAAAATAGAAAGGCCTACGAATTCAGTGAGGTTCTTTTTTCTTTGAAAATGAGCTCCTTCACGGAGTCGCAGTGAGTTACACTTTCTAACTGTACTATGTAATGGAGGAAGGAAAGGGGCGGCCTGCAACGGCTGGGATTGCAGTAGAGTTGGTCCCAAGCCCTTCACGGCACCCCGAAGCTCACGTTAGGGCTGCAGACGGAGGCACATCGCGGGCTTCACGAGCAAAGGCGACACACCCTGTGGCCAGCCACGCAAGCGCTCAGCCTGAGTGCCACTGCTGCGCGGGCGCGGCGCTGCTAGGACAGGGAGCAGGAGCCACTGCAGGCTTCAGTGGGTGAAGACGGCAGGAATGTGTCTCCAAAACAATGATATCTGCATGGGAATGAGAAGACTGACTTTTTTTTTTTTTTTTTTTTGGCTGGGGGCATTGTAAAAAGTAACCACTTTATTCAATATACAGTTTAAGAGATTTAAGTATTTTTCTTTCACAAAGACAGAAGAAAATACTACATAACATCACTGAAATTTTGATGCTAAAAATATCCACTTATTATCAGTATTTATTTCAGTCTCACATGACACATTCAAACCCAAATTCGGTGGAAAGTAGAGGCTGCCCCTATTACAATGGAGGAGGATTTTTGATCACAAAATATGGCTCCCGTGGTGGCTGTGGCTTCCCAATCCAATATAGTACCTCCTGGGCAGGGGAGATAGCTTAGTGGCATAAGCACTTGCCTGGAAAGTGCCAGGTCCTAAGTTCAATCCCTGGAACAACAACAACAACAAAAAAAACCCTGCAGAATTGGGACAATGTGAATTTGGTATTGTTAGAAGCATTATGAAATCACTATTGTTTCTCATCCCCAATGCACACTGTTTATTTCCACATGAATTGCTTAGAAGAGATGTGACCTTCTCAAATCCTCACAGTGAATTTTGTTTAATAAAAAATTCACGCAAGCTCATTCCATAGAAAAATAAATGAATCCCCAGTACCTACCTTTCAATTCCCTTTCTCTTGAGCAGGCCAGTTTTCTTCACGGGTTGCTGGAATCTTCGATACTGGCCAGCTCTTTCACTGGCACCCTTAGTGAATACTGGTGGGTAGAGCTGCGGGTGAGCCATCGTGGGTTCTTTTGCTGGTGGTAGCTGTTTCGCATTTCTTTAACTCTGCAGCTCAAAATTTGCAAGAGGGAGTTATCAGGAACTGCGGGCACTATTGAGTGCTAGGATGTTTTGGGTAAAGCATGTAGGAAAATTTTGGAATCTGCTTCTCATTCCCTTACAAGTTTTAGAGACATAATTTACGGGACTGGCCCCGTTCCAACTTCAGAAAGGTCACCAATGATGCATTTGACAGAACAGTGGGAAATTCCACGGTGCACTGTGGAATACTTCATAGATTGGATCTGACCATGTGACAAAAGAATCATGCGTCAGTTGGCAATCACATTCAGATGCACATGTCTGAATTCGAAAGAGGGGGATAACCTACAGGAAGACCCACGGTCTGTTGCTCCACATAGCTTGAGCTTTTTGGATTTCTCAGCAGGGGCCCAGAATGCTCTGTGGCCCAGAAGACACCTGCAGGAAGAGGCTAGCTGCTGCACTGCGCCCCAAGGGCTGTTTCATCACCTACTGGAATTCTGCAGTGCTCTCTTAAAGTACAAACCTGAGAAGGTAGAGAATCCCGCCCAGCCAGTTCAGCTTTCTGCATTTACTGCACGAAGAGCAAATTCGGCCTGGGTGGGAGTTTCGCCACCAGGTGGCAGCAAACACTAAGATTTATTCCCATCACTGGGGCGCTCTGGCTCAGCCTCACTGTGCGCTTAAGGAGGTAAACGCCTCCTGCTTTCTGCGCTCATATTCATCGGCGATCTGGATTGCACTTCTCCAGCTTCAGTGCGCACGGGAATCGCCTGGGACTCTTGTTTAACAGCAGGAACCCTTATGCAACACTTAGGATGGGGTCCAAGAATCTGCATGACTAGCGAGCCCAGGTGACGGTGATGATGGCACGACTGGGTATCGCACTGGAGCAGTGGGGGGCTCACACGCCCTCATACTTGGGGAGTTTTAAGAGCGCAAGGGGTTGGAGCAAGGCATGACCGTGGATGTGGACTTGCAGAATGGTTTGGCCAATGAAAGTACTTTAGCACTAGACACCAGACCCAGGACTTAGGACTGTTAGCCCCATTTCTAAAAATATATTTGGTACAGAGTCTCACCGCGCAGCTCGGACTTGTGCTGGTCCTCCTGTATTCAGCCTCCCCAGCACTTGGATTGCAGGCATGCCTGTCTCTGTGGCTGGCTCAGTGCGCCCGGGGGTGGGGCTGGCAGGGCCAGTGGTGCCAGGGATTGAACACCGGTCCTTGTTCTTGCCTAAGCAGGTGCTTAGTCCACTGAGCCATCTCACTGGCCCCGCCCCACATTTTGAGCAATGCAACACGCATAGGAATATGCTTTGACCAAAGATCTGGCTGACCATGCTTGCTCTTTTTTTGGGGGGGGGGCAGAACTGGGGGTTGAACTCAGACCCTTGAGCTTACCAGGGAAGCGCTTATTCCTCTGAGCCATCTCCCTGGCCCCCTTTTTTTAAAGCTTTAATTTTTTTTTTTTTCTTTCATGCTTGCTCTTGTGCTAGGAGGAGAGCTGGTGTTTATTCACGCCTCTGTGCGTCTGTGTCACATGACTTCAGAAGTGCATTCCCTTGTGGATTTGCAGTCTGTAGGGGCTGAGATATTGGCTGCAGAGGTTTCTGTGGCAACACCAGTAGGCCAGGAAAGACCCTGAAGCAGCTGGAAGGAGGAGGTGGGTGGGAATCAGAGCTCAGGACAACTCTGGGCTGGCCTGAATTCAGGTAGCAGCTTAGGCAGTGTTGGTCGTTGGACAGGTGACAAAGCCTTCCGGGACCTCATTGTCTCATTCCTAAAATAAGAAGTGAGGACTGCCTCCCAGGGTCTTTTTATTCTTCTAGTACTCGGTAAATATTTGAGTACCTCGTGGTTTCCAGGCACTCCTTAGCCACCAATGCCATGCAGCGCACAACACACACTCAGTCTCTGGCCTTACCTAACTTAGCACAGTGAGAGAGGCTGATAACACACGACAAATGGGAAAGTTAATTCTATTGAGTGGTAAACGCTAGGGAGAAAATAAAAGAGGACGGCAGATGAAGCTGTCGGGGGAGAGGCAGAGTTAGAGGGGATGCCCGGAGAGCCTGCCTGCTGAGGTCACTGGGCCCAAAGCCAGCATGGCAATGGTTAATTGCGTGGAGATCCGTGCATTCCAGGCAGATGGGCAGGCAAGCATTAAGGCCTGAGGTCCCAAGAGCAAAGCGATGGATGTGGCCCGTAGGCTGGAGAGAAGTCCTGCCAGTCCCATTAAAGCTTCTGATCTCGGTCTTCAGAGCAGTTTTTAAAGAGCTGGTCCATGTACATGAGTCAGCAGTGAGGAAAGTGACTAGAGTCCTTGCCCAGGAGTGACTAGGAGGACCCAGACACTATGTTCACAAGAGGTCAGTTGTTTTTAGCACTGATGCTATGAAAAAATTAGGAAATTGATAGAAAGCACTCAGGAGTGTCTCAAGTGGCCAAGAAAGGTGTGCTCAAGGTGACAGATGACACTTGGGGTGCGAATTTAATGTGGAAAAAGAAAAAGACCAACTATGCTAAGCTCTTGGAAAGGTAAAGAGTGCTTCAAAGATGGAGAATGGTAAGAGCGAAAGGTCAGAGCTGGGCGTGACGTAGGAGGTGGGGAGGAAGCAGAAGCAGGGTGGCGGGAGACAGGCAGCAGGGGAAGGACTGTGCTCAGCTTGAAAATGACAGCTTGGGAGGGGCCGGCCAGATGGCTCAGCGGATTAAGCAAGTGGGTGCAGGGGCTGGGGCTTTGATCCCCAGGCCTGCGGGCCGGCCCTGCTCTGGGTGCACTGAGATAGCAATGGCGACTGGGCATGGTGGCGTGTGCCTGTAATCCTAGCTCTTGGGAGGCTGAAACAGGAGGATCACTATGAATCTGGTCTAGCATTAAGACCCTGAACACCCTGTAGACCCTTTCCTAAGATACAAAAAACCCAATAATAATAATAATAGTAATAGTAATAATTGCTTGGGAAGAGCACTGATGAGGAAAAGGTGCGGCTAGGCGAAGGCCTCGGGGGAGGTGGACTGTGAGGATGGACATGCGGGGCCGAGGAGTGGCTGGAAGCTGGCGGAGAGGAGGACTCGAAGGAGTGCAGCGCCCATGGGGAGACGCAGGCCGCAGCGAGGCCCTGCCGCAGTCCACAGAGGAGGCCACAGTGGTCTAAGTAAGGGACACTCAGCAGGGCTTGAAGGAATGCTGTCAGCCCAGGCTGTCAGAAAGCCTGCTTGGAGCCAGGGCCAGCTGCCCTTCCCTGGACATTTTTTTTTTTTTTTTTTTTTTTTTTTTTCTCAGAACTGGGGATGGAACTCAGGCCCTTGTGCTTGCCAGGGAAGTGTTTATTCCACTGAGCCATCTCCCTGGCCCCTCCCTGGACATTTCTGATGCCCTCTGGAAAACTAAAAATGCAGTGGAATAGGGCCAAGTGTGGTCCAAACACTGTTTTCCTTGTTCTCGATGAGCCTGCTGAGGAGCACATCTGAGATTGCATAATCCTATTTTGGTAACCATAGCAACAGTTAACTCCTAATGGGGACAGCAGTTGATTGCCATGCTAAATCCCAGACTGCAAACAAGAATCCCCCTTCCCAGCAAGGAGGGGAAATGTGAGAAGCAGTGAGGTGTTCCAGGGAGGGCTGGGAACCTGCCAACTGTAGACTACAGGGCCAGTCAGTGGTACTTTACTTCAATTTTTAAAGACGCTGCTCATGTGCAGAAGAATACGTCTTGCTGGCCCAAGCTGGCTCGTCAGTTTGGTGCTTCCAGAGGCATTTTCACATTAACTCCCGTCGTAGCCAGATCTTTCCCACCAGGGATGCTAAAGCTGACCCCCACCCACGCTCTAACTTACGTGGAGCCACTAACCTCCAGGCGGCTCGGGGCGATTGCAAGACTGCGTCTGCATCTCGCCTCTAATGTGCTGCGCGCCACCCTCCCCTAGCAACCTGGGGCCCTCTGTGAGGGTGGTAAACTGAGACTCTGGATCCTGACTCCACACCTGGGTGCGGTGCATGCGCAGAGCAGGGCAGGACCCGGTACCCCTGGCCCTGAAAATGAAGGGGGCTCCCAAGCCGGCCAGGTCCTGAAGGGTCTGGGAGAACTTTGTGTCGAGGAGTAGGAACTGGGACCCTGGTCGCTGGCTCGTGCCCCTCTCCTTGCTGGGGCTTTGACCCTGCAGAGGAAAGATATCACTTTACAGATTTCTCAGCTGGAGGTGTGCCAGAGGGGCGGATGTGCCTGGTGACTGAGAACAGCCTCACTGGGTCCGCACACAGCTGAGGAACTGGTGCGGGCAGGCAGAAAGCGGCTCCGCAGAGGACGGCTCTCGGGCAGCCATGAGTGTGATCCTCCTGGGTTTTCTGCTGGCTGCTGCCCCCGGTGAGTGTTTCTAGCCAGGAGTCAAGTTGTGTAGCATTGCAATGGTGATTTAGTGGTCGACCAGTTTGTCTGTCACTATTTTGTTCTTAATGTTGGCCCTTAAAATGGCCAGGTTCTCCATGGCGGTACCTCACTGCTATTAAAATGCTTTCCGAGTTACAGATGACGGGAGCCGGGCAGACCTTCTGAGGGCAGGTGACCGTTTCTCCCAGGATCTGCCCTCTGCAGACTCAGGGCTGGCATGCGTCTCCTGAAGGCTCCTTACAGACGTGCACAGGGAGGCTTAAGTATGCAATGAAGGCTTGAATTTAGACATTTTATTATACAAAGAGACATTTGCCGTGGATCCCGCCAACCACTTGCCCTCACTTGGACCACACTTATCCCTCTCTCCTTGCAGCTTTGCTTTCTGTCTTTTATTGTGGTGCTGGAAATTGAACTCAGGACCCTGCACTTGCCAGGCAGGTGCTTACTCTACTGAGCCATCTCCCCGGCCCCTTTGGCAGCTTTCTGTAACAGTTTTTTTTTTTAATTTTAATTTTTTTAATAGATTGTAAATTGAAAATAAATTATTTACAAACATAAATGAATATAACAATAAAAACTATCCAAAATAAACATGAAGAAAGAATTTATAGATCAGTCATAATAGTTCACTGTGTCAAAAACAAGAAACTTATATTCATATAATTAGAATTCTCAAAGTAGAAAGGAGTAGGCAATAAATGTTTAAAGATTTAAAATTTCTGCATTTAGTTCAACTTATAATACCACATTTCAAGAAAAATGAACCTTTCCACAAACGTTTAAATAAAAATCAATGAAATTGTCCAAAACTTATTGTAATGAAAAAACTGATTAAAGCATATACATAAAAAATTAGCTATGGAAGAACAAAATTAAATAGCATCTTATTCCACATTAGAAAGGGAAGAAAAGGACCAAGTGTATAAGAAACTAGACTAATTAAAGGCTTGGCTTTGTCATCATGAAATTCTTTAGCTGTTCCTTTTTTTTTTTTGCGGAACTGGGGATTGAACTCAGGCCCTTGCACTTGCCAGGGAAGTGCTTATTCCACTGAGCCATCTCCCTGGCCCTTTACTTGTTTTTAGTCATGGAAGTATTTTACTTCTCCATTATACTTGAAAGAGAGTTTTGCAGGGTATATCAGTCTGGGTTGGAATTTGTTTTTTTTTTTGCAAGACTTGAAGTACTTTGCTCCATGCTCTTCTTGCCTTGACGGTTTGTGAAGAGAAATCTGCTGTCATTCTGATGGGTTTTCCTTTAAATGTGATCTGTTTCTTTTCCTTAGTGGCTTTTGGTATACTGTTCCTTTGCTGAATTTCTGGGATCTTGATTATTATATGTCTGGGAGTGGTTTTACTTGGGTTGATGTTGTTTGGAGTTCTATATGCTTCGGTCCCTGAATGTCAGATTGTTGCCCCATATTTGGGAAGTATCTGCTACTACTTCTGCTCATATTCTTTTTATATCATTTGTATTGACTCCTTCCTTCTCATTGATGCCTATTAGTCTCACATTGTTCATCTTTGCATCATCTTGCAGGTGTTGAATTATTTTTTTCTGCATCCTAATTGTTTTTAAGAGATCTTTGTTTACTTTTTCACTAGTTGCAATGGTGTCTTTAAGATCAGAAAGTCTATTTTCACTTACTTAAACAGATTTTCCAGCTTGTGATTGAGGTTTTAATTTCCTATATATCACTTTGGATGTGTTTCATGCATTCTATTTCTTTCTTATATTGTGTATTCAGGGGTTCCATCATTTCTATGTTCTGCTCTATTTTTTTATCAGTCTATTTTTTAGAAGCACTTAATACTTCTTTGATTATAGTTGTCACTACATTTTTCTATTTCAGAAATTATTTCTGATCTGATTTCTTCTATACTTTTCTGTAGTTGTTTCTTTACTTCCAGCACTATTATTTCAGAGATTTCAGGTACGTGATTTCCAATTTCCTCTATGCCAGTGTCTTCTGCATTTGTACTGGGTGGGCTCGGGGCCTGAGACTGCTTTTTGTTCCTTTGTCATCTTGTATACTTCTGACCTTTGGTGTAGAGCTTAGAGTTATTATCTTAGCACCAGGTCCAGATCTACGAAGTTCAGACTCCTCCAGGTGCATGTGGCTTGGGTCTGGCTGCTGTGCTCCACTTCTTCCTGCTATAGCCTTGCAGGTGAATCCTTTGTGTCACTATGGCAAGAGGTTCTGCTCCTGAATCAGCTGGGTGGGTCTTGCCTCTAGCCTCTTTGCAGGGAGTTCTGCTGAAGGGTTCCATGCTAGGCCTGAGCTCTGGGTCGGATCTCTGCAACAGTTTTGAAAGTTGCCTTTCATGAACACCCTCACAAGGCGCAGTGAGAAGTCGTGCTGCTGTGAAGAGCTCCTCGTGGGCAGGCAGGCGCAGCCCACGCATCTGTGGCGCGCACCCTGCGGCTCTGCCTCAAAGTCAAGACGAGCACAAAAGGCAGGCGTTTTAAACTGATTCAAGGCATCAAGACAGGCAAGATAGCACAATCAAAAAATTCGTGAAAGAGGACTTCCAGAAAACAGCAAGAATGATGGGCTAGGTGTATTTGAAGCTGGAGGGGATATGTGAGAGTGATTAAAAGCAATATAGCCTTTACTGTAATAAATTTTAAAAATCACTACTGCTTGATCACTTACATGTCCACCAATAGAGGACACAGTACATGGGGTTGCACCTGTGCTGGGGTCTCTGGGCCACTAGGAAGAGGCAGGCCTGGCTTAGCCCAAGCAGCTTTCACTAAAGTGGGCTGATTCCTAACTTCAGAGAGGAGGAGCTCTTTGCTCAGGTGGTCACGTGAGTATTGTAAGAGGAGCCGGGAGCTGAGCCCGGCCTTTGATTCCAAATGTCATCTTGATGCGGCTCCTCTCCTATCCACAGAGTGACTGCTTTCAGTACAAAAGGGGCCTTTCTAGTTTTCATGTTCCAGGGACTTCTGCTGTTTCCACTTCCCATGCCAAAGAAATTTGCTGTGAACCGTAGTGTCTTTGAAATCATTTAAGAATACATGGGTTGGAGCCAGCAGGTTTGGGTTCAAATCCTGCCCCTACACTGACCAGCTGTGCACCATGAGCCAGCTCATTTGTGTGCTGCGGTCTGACTCAGGCATGCGGGGGGAGGGGCAGTAGCACCCCATCCCATAGATAATGTGAGGGTTAAATGAAAACGTCTCTGAATGAACGTCTTATAAATGTCCATCATTATTATTTATTCAACAAGTATGCAGTCAGCACTCTTATTCAGGTATTAAAACAAGCACCTTCCTGGCAGTTAGTGTGCAGGGAGTCAAACAAATGAGACGTCATGGTGTGGGAACATGGGAACCTTGGGAAGTGGGTGCTAAGTGGATCCAGACAGCACTGGGAAGGTTTTCTAAAGGAAGAGATGCCCAATGGACATCTTAAGGATGCTTCGTGTTTTGGGCAGTGGCAAGTACTTGATGAGCAATAGACGTTGATCAGAGAAAGGGAAAGGAGGAGAATGGGAACAGAGCAGAGTGTGGAGAGAGTGAGAAAGGGAGGAGATGGAGTCTGGCAGGGTGAGAGCCCTCTCCGGTCCTGCTCTGAGTTGTCTGAGAGCTGCTTGATTTCCCTGGAGCGCTTCTGGCATGGGCCTTGGCAATATTCTTTATGTTTGTTGCATACTGCAAACTGTGATCCTGTCACAGTTCCTCTGTCCACGTTCTCTTGAAGGAAAGCCCAAGATAAGGCTTCAAGAGGAAGTCATTTGTTTGGAACATGAATCCAGGAAGCAACAGCAGGGCATAGGAAGGGGGAAAGCGAATCACGTTAACTGTTCCACCACCCGAGCCCAGGGTGGGAGCTTATCTCCGGTGCCCCCCGAATGAAAGGTCAAGGAGTTGCAATATTTAACCAACACTGTGGGGCCACTGGGCTCTGTCTAGGGTCATTAATTTCTTGGCACCAGGGCTTGTTGTTTGTGTAGGCTGAACTGCTCTTCAGCAGACTATCACATGCCTGGGAGATGTGTTAAGGCACGTGGAGGGGCTGGAGGATCTGCTGCACAGGTCCCAAAGGTTTAGACATGAAACAAAAACAAAATTGAAACAGTGAAATGGAAAGAAAGAAGAAAAGAAAAGCACAGCAGCCTTGGGGTAAACTTCACTGGTCTCTTACTCTTATGCAGTGTGAGCTGCAGACTGGGTGCCTCTGTCAGGCCATCATTTCAGAACGCTTAAAGTGGCAACTAGAGATGTTGTTTCCTTCTGGTACACAGAATGTTCATTTAACACCGAGTAAAATGAAACTATGTTTTCTCTGTTCAGAGGAATAGAAAAATTTATGCTCATTTTCTGAAAGATTCAAGTTTTCATGTTCGGGGTTGCTTAAATACGGTTTAAAGACAAATCCAGAGCTGGGCGTGGTGGTACAGCTGGGTGGTAATCCCAGCACTCGGAGGCTGAGGCAGGAGGATCATTGTGAGTTTGAGATCAGCCTGGGCTATAAAGTGAACTCAAGGCCAGCCTGAGCTGCACAGTGAGACCCTGTCTCAAAAAGACGAAACCAAACAAAAGGCAAATCCAGAGCGTGCCTTGCGTCGCCTGGGCCTTTGCTCGTTCTCATGGAACTCTAGGACAAGTGGAAGGGAGGCGAGGGTGATTTCATAGTGGCTCTCTCAGAAAGTCCTTGTCCGGCATGCACAGGTCCGTGCTTTCTGCCTGCGTCCATGAGATTAGGGCAGTGGAGCTTGTTAGCTTGTGAGTCGCGTAAGTTCTCAAATCTCTGATGAGCCACTGCAACTGATTTCTAAGACTTTTGGTGCAAATGAACAAAACATTTATTGTGCTTTTCTTTTGTGGCACTTAGAGAGAAAACAAGCTTTTGTGTTTCTTCCAAGGTGTTCTAGCTTTTCTCAATCTCGTCGTTGAGAATACCTACCCTGTTCTGGAAAATGCCTCTGAGCACACACGGGTGGCCACGATCAGTGTGTTGCTGTCGCCTCACGCTTCCCTGCTTGGGGATCCTGTTATCCTTAACGCGAATCCTGTGTTCCATCCATTTGTGCTGTCTCGGAGATCCACGCATCTGTGGGACGTGAGTATGTGGACGGGCAGGATTACCGTCTCGTAGCCTGACAGCTTGGAGACAAACCTCCTCCTCGCCTCTCTCTTCTCCTGGGTGTGTTCACCTAAGCGGTTGCCCACTGGGATCCTGTAAAGTATCAGACGGTCTGAGCCCGAGGCACCCCAGAGCCCACGTCTGTCTCGGATCTACCCTGAGGATCTAGTCAGTCAGCACACGACAGCGCCTTGCCCTCATGCTGTCTGCTGTGCACACATCAATCAAGTAAGCACACGCACACATCTAAGATCGCAAATGTGATGGAGCCAGGAAACAAGCTTGCAGGTATTTGACGGCCCCTAGGACGACCTCGTGAGGGCTCCCAAGAAGAGCTATGGGAAAGTCAGACTGCACGATGGGAGAATTGAGCAGAGGAAAGAAAGAATGCTCCAGGTAACAGGAGCAACTGCGCGCAGGGCCTGCAGAAAGGAAGAGCTCGCAGAGAGGGAGGGACAGAGCCGTCAGTGCGACAGGTGCTGGGCCGGAGCTAACTGCTCCTGCTAGGGCAAAGCTCTACCAGGTCTATTGCTTGTGACAAGAGAGCGATCCTGAAGATCGGGGTTCCTTGAGTATGATGCACACCCACTGCATGTGCCACATCTTCTTGGCCCCTCTGTGTTACTCCCATGGGCCTGGGGGACAGGGAAGGTGCACCGTGAATGCAGAGCTCTGCTGCTGTGTGTGCGCAGGTAACCCAACCTGTAGGAGCACCACGGGATACTGGCCTTGCCCGCCTGGCTCCGGCTCCGGCCGGGTCCAGGTCTTTCTCTTGTGCCCCTCAGACTCCTTAGGATGCTGAGTAGTACAAGCACCTTCCTCTGGGTGCAGAGAGGAGAATAAGGGGTGGACTCAACCCATGTGGGCATCTTGCTCCTCCCCACAGGCTGATACAGGTCCCGGGGCTGAGCCGTGGGCCAGGGAGCTGTGCACCGTTTTTATCAGAGGGACGCGCAGAGACATGTGGCAGAGGACACGGATATAGGGAGGGACGAAGCACCGGGGACCTTAAATCCTCGAACATCTAACAAACCACTGAAGGATTTAGCAGAAAAGGAGCATAATTGGCGTGTATTTTCAAAGGATCACTCCAGCTCTTTCGAGTACAGAGGATAGAAGTAGCGGGAGGTCGGTCATAAGGCTCTTGGCTATCCTTCCTGCACCTGGGAGCTGTCAGGCCTTTCCATCTGCTCCCTTATCAAGGCATTCGGGTGCACCGCAAAAAAGAAGGAGCACAATGGCCGTGTGATCGGGTCCGGGCTGGCCCGTGGCTCACAGGGACATGAAGGCCATGAGGCGGCCGAACCTCGGCCTCTATTGGTCAGATTCACGTTGAGGAAACTGGTGAGGGGAACACTGCTAGAGGTGCCAGACAAGGGCCAGGGCGGGCTCACAGAAGGAGCGCGACAGCCAGACTCCGGTTGCGCTTAGCGAATGACCTGCTTCCTAGTCAGCTCTGGGAAGGAAATCTCTGGAGTCACCCGGGCCTCAGTGGAGACGCTGTCTCCTACCCCAGCCCTGTGCTTATCCAGCTCCACAGTGGCCGCTGGCGAGGAGGCCACAGGGACGCGGGCCAGACCACTGCTCAGACTGAAAGCAAGTTTAGGGGGCCACCTCTCTCCTGTGCAGCTGCAAGTGAGCATGTCACCCCAGGGCTGGGGGGAGGGCGACTGGCGGTCCTGGACACACCCTAATTCAGCTTGGTGTCGAGCGCTGCCTCACGCTCACTCTTTTCTTCCTATTTTATTTTACTTTTTATTTATTTTTAATTTACTTTGTTAATTTTAAAGAGAACAAAAAAAACTGATACAGAATTTCAAAACAAGGTAAGAGACTAACAGTGGTTGTTACGTTGCATATTGTTATCTTCAAGGTACAGGCATGCAAACTGATCAAACCATACTTGGCACTAACTGTTCCTTTGGATAAACCAGTAGAGATTAGTAGTACAATTATCTTAGCTGTTCTCTCTCTGTCTCCCCCTTTCCCCATCACAGTTGTTCTTTTCTTTTGAGCAGTTTCTTTCCCTTTCACAATATCCGTTATACCTTTTGGGTTTTAGTTACTCTTTTAGGGTCTTGCACTAGGGAGACAATTGAATATTTAGTCATGTGGGTCTGATTGATTTCATTCATGAATATGGTCTCTCGTTGCATCCATTTGCCTACAAAATCTAGTTTATCTTTCTTTTTAGCTGAGTAATACTCCATTGTATAGTAATACCACATCTTATATATCCATTTCTTGATTTTTGGACATTTGGGTTGTTTCCAAGATTTAGCTATGATAAACTGCACTGCCATAAACATGGGTGCACATAGATTGCTGTGGTAAGATGTTTTTAGTTCTTCTGGAAAAATGCCCAAAAGGAGACTATTTGGATTGAATGAGACCGCCAATGCTAGCTTTTTGAGGAATATCCGCACTGGTTTCCATAGTGGTTGAACCAGTCTTATGCCACTGAATCATATCCCCAGCCCAATTCTTTCTGGGGTGAGATGGTACCTCTCTGTTGTTTCAGTTTGCATTTTTTGAATGACCAGTGTGTTGAACATTTCTTCAAATATTTATTTTCCATTTGTATTTCTTTATCTGAGAAGTTTGCATTCATTTCAGATATCCATTTTTGGATTGGGTCTTTGAATTTTGGGAGCTTATTTTTAATAATTCTTTGTATGTTCTAGGCAGACATTTTTTGTTTGAGGGACTGTTGGCTAACATTTTTTTTTTTCTCAATTCATGGGTTTTCTTTTTACTCGGATGGCCATTTCCTTTGTTGTGCAAGATCTTTCCAATAAGATGAGATCCCAGGTGTTGATTCTTTGAAGTATTTCCCACACAGTTTAGTTTTTGTTCATGAACTCTACTCACCATTATGCATTCAAGATTTCTACCTACCTTTTTTTTTTTTTTTCCTGTAGATTTAGTGTTTCTGCTTTTAAATTTAGAGTTTTAGGTCTTCAGTCCATTTTGACTGTAGTTTGGTGTGTGGTGATAGATATGGTCTAGTTGTAGGCTTCAACATGTGACGAGCCAGTTTGTCTAGTTGATGTGTCTCTTCTTGAAAAAGAAGTGTTAAGGACCCCCATTGTGCTGTTTCTATTTGATTTTTCATATCTATTAATACTCATATATTTTGTGCTCCTGTATTTATATATAAATATATATTTACAATTATTGTCTCTTCCTCTTGAAGTTTTCCCCTACCAAGTGTGTAGTGACCTTCTTTATCTCTCTTGATCATTCTTCATTTGAAGTTCACATTGTCTACAAACAGAATAGCCACCCATGCTTGTTTTTCTGGATTTCTGTCACATGAAATACTGTTTTCCATCCTTTGACTTTCAGTCTATGCATTTCCTTTTTAATTAAATGTTTTTCTTATATTCAGCACATTGTTGGGTTTTTTCTTTCTTTCTTTTTTGATTTTGTTTCTTAACCCGCTCTACCAGTCTTTTTCTTTTGATTGGTGAACTAAGGCCATTCCATTAATGGTTATTACAGCTGCCATGTACTGGCTTATCCTGGTCTTGCTGTTTCCCTCATGTCACCTCCCTATTTTGCCCTCTGTTTAATTGCTTGCTCCACTTTATGATCACTTTCTGCTGTTGCTCTTGCAACTGTGGTCATTTTTGTCTCTTTTAAGAATATTTTTCAGCAGTCTTTGTAGGATCGGTTTGCTGGTCATGAATTTCTTCAGTTGTTCTCTGTTGTGTAAGTATCTTACTTCTCCATCAATTTTGAAGGATAGGTCTGCAAGGGTACCACAATCTGGATTTGAAGTTGTTTTCTTTCAGGACCTAAAATATTTCACAGACATATCTGTTCCTGACTTGGTGATTTGTGCTGAGAAATCTGCCTTTCCTTTGTAGGTGACCTGCTTCTTTTCTCTTAACAGCTTTTAATAGTTCTTGTGCTGAATTTCTGGGGTCTTTATTATTGTATGTCTGGGTGTAGATTTATTTTGGTAATAGCTAATTAGATTCTATATGCCTCACTTCTATGTATGGCAGATTCTTTCCCCATATTTGGGAAATTTTCTGTGTGACTTCTGTAGATAGTTTTTAATGTCAAGTCTATCTTCAGTTTCATTTAAGTGGTTTGCCATCTTTCAATGAAAGTTTTAATTTCCTGGATATGTCTTTGAATTTTTTTATGCCTTCTAATTTTTTCCTACATTGTTCCTTCAATGTTTCCATCTTTTTTTTTTTTTTTTTTT
>PVKA01023599.1:0-35415 GCA_004027165.1 Ctenomys sociabilis | reverse complement strand
TTGTATTTTTAGGGAAGAGTCTATAGGGTGTTCAGGATCTCACTACTAGATTGAACTTTTAGTGATTCTCCTATTTACAGCCTCCCAAGAGCATCCTAGGTATTTTTATGTAAATGCTATTTAGTTTAATTCCACTGTGGTCAGGGAACATATCTTAAATGATTTAAATCTGCTAAAATGTATGATTTTGTGTGGCCCAGAATATGGTCCATTTTTTGAAACACTTCAGGGGTACCTGAAAGAAATGTACTGGTAAAGAATATTTCTAAGCTTTCATTATAGCAGAAATTCCCTTCAACAGTACGCTTCACTTTCTTTTAGTTGCCCAGGTAACTTTCAGTTTACTTTAGTTACTATTACAGTTCCTTTAATTTCCACTTCCCAGAAACAGCTGGTCACTGTGATACACAATGTAAGAACCAATCCCTAATTGACAAGCTTTTATGCCTCTGTACTTCCCCTTGCAAACCCATGAAGGCCTCCCTCCTTTAGCCTTTGGGACCTAACTTCTTTTCAGAGTGATCCTGGTGAGGTTCTCTGGTTTAAATAAAGCTGTTCATCACCTCCAGTCCTCTTCAGGTGTCATCCTTTTCCTGGTTGCAGTTTGCTGCAACATGACCAATTTTATCTCTTGGGTTTAGTTTAACATAAATATTGTTTCTTCCATTTATTTCTCCTTCCTCCCTCATCTATTTTTTTAAAGCTTCAGACCTTTGGTATTTATTTATTTTTTATATTAACTTTATTGAGAAAGAAATAGCAATGAGACAGTTTCAAAACAGGTTAATAGGACAGTTTCAATAATTAATACATTGTATATTGTTGCCTTTGTAGTAATTATTCATAGTACAAGATGCAGACATGAAATCTTGTCTAAACACTTAGTTCAAAACTTTCTTCTCATTGAACTAAGACAAAGTAGCTGCATATCTATGTTAGCTATAGCCACAAGAGTGATGTCTTAAGTACTTTTGTCATTGTTGAGACAAAATACCAGATCCTCACATGATAAAAGAGGGAAAACTTATTTCAGCTCACAGCTTTTAGAGGTTTCAGTCCATAGTTAGCTGGCTCTAAGGCAGGATGGCACAATACAAGGACATGGCAGAGCAGAAACATTCCATTAAAGGTAGATAAGAAACATCAGAAATCCTTTTCACTTTTATCCTATCTAGACTACAAGCCCTTTTGTTTTTTCTACCCACAAACAAGGTGGGGCTTCCCATTGCTCAAACCTAGAACTGTGCTAAATTAACTAGTGTATTAATCCATTAGCACACACCCTTAATTCCAGTAACATACCCTTCACACGCCCTAGCTCTACCCATCTCTGAAAAGCCTCACATGATATTTTGGTGTAACATCAAGGTACAAGCCATAACACTCTGCTGCTGCCCCCCCCCCCAAAAAAAAACGCATGCATCCCTTTTTGCTATATGAATTTAGGTTAATTACTAAGAGATACCAGATTCCTGACATCCCTTAAAAGTCCAAGTCCAAAGTCTCATTTGAGATACATGACACTCATACCTACAAGCCCATATATAAATAAAATGAAAATTAAACAGTTACCCTTAAAATAAGCATAATATATGCATTCACATTCTAAAAGATGAAAATAGGGGACAGAAATGAAAGGGACCAAAACAAGACCAGAATCCAGCTGTGATAACATCCATAGTTCCATTTCCTACATATGGGACAGACTGTGGCAAGATTTGAACTTCAAAGCTCTTGGGCGACTCTTGCCCTACAGCACTGGAGTCCAATAGCAAATTCAGTCATCATTTCTAACTCCTGAACTCAGTCTTTACTGGATGCATTTCTACCAGCATTCTGGTGTTCTGAGCTCTGAGTAGAATCTCACATCAAGCTCTGCTTATTGCATTCTGAGGCTACTTTTTCAACTGGCATCTCTAAGCCTTTTCAAATTACTCCCATAAGACAGTTCCAAAGGTACCTGAACCACATGGCCGATAATGTCACAGCAGTGACCCCACTTCTCTGATACCAAAGTCTGTCTTAGTGACTTTTCTAGTTGCTGATTCAAAATACCCAACACCTACAAGTTAAATGAAGGAAGATATTTCAACTCACAGTTTACAGAAGTTTCAGTCTATAGTTAGCTGGCTCCAATGCAGGGTGACATGTCAAAAGGGCAAACATTCCATGGCACAGCAGGCTGAATTCAGCAAACCAGGAAAGCTATATCAGAAGACCTCTCTTTCCCCTTAATACTATCCAGGCTGTAAATCTTTTGAGCGGTACCACCTATACTCAGGGTGGAGCTTCCCTTATCCACACCCAGAACTATACTGAGCCAATCAGTGGGGTAATATAGTGCCACATGTTATTAATGCCAATATCATACTCTTAATCTACATTCACATAATATAGAACCAGCTAGATTAGTGAAGCCCTACCTATGATCACATGAGTTTTTGGATGGATATTTAGGTATAAGCCATAACACTAACTTATTTTGTTTACCAATGAAGGCCACATATACTGTCTTAACATGCTGCTACTTCTTTTTCCTCCAAATTATGCCATTTCTTCCTTTAAAATGAACTGATACCAAAATTCCTACATCAACTCTCTAGAAAAGTTGATAAATATGAGACCAAGAATGAAAGATATATATATTTTTTTACTTATTTGGGGGTATCAGGGATTGGACTCAGGCCCTTGCACTTGCCAGGCAAGTGCTTATTCTACTGAGCTATCTTCCTAGTTCCTGAAGGACATATTTATGATACTCGTTTTTTTGTGGAACTAAGGATTGAACTCAGGCCCTTGTGCTTGTCAGGAAAGCGCTTATTCCACTGAGCCATCTTCCCATTCTAGAATGGGAAGCCCATAACTATAGCTTCTCTGAATAATGTAGAGGTGGGAAAAGTTGAAGAAAGGATACCAGTTAGAAGTTTGGAGAGGGCATTCAGAAGGGTGCCTGATAACTGTATCAGTGTGAGTACTGCATGTGACATTTTTTTCATCATCATTATCAGCATCTTCTTAAACTCACTTCTAAGATCCTTTGTGATATTATATGCTTTGGGAAAAGAAATACACATCTATGCTTTGCCACTAGGTGTCTCTCTTGCATTTCTACTGACCATGTCACCCTGCATACTGAAAAGGAATGTTTGCAGCTGCTTTGGATGTCAGGTGCAATGATTCATGAAGTAGTTTATTGTTTTAACTGGTCCAAATACAGGCCCAAGAGTACAGACTTCTGCTGAGGTAAATTTCCATGGTCATCTCCCACATTCTGTCTCCACTTGGAACACTTTGTACTTCTTTTTCCAAAATCCCAGTTACCTGATCTCTCTGCTTCCATCCTGAATTTCTTCACACTGCACTGAGATGGACAAGAGCAAATGGACGAAATGGTGAGCCTGATATACACCCGCATTGGGTGCAGAAAAAACCCCGAATTAATAAATCATCATGTGGTTTATTTAGCATGAATATTTTTAAGCTTTAAAATATTCATATTTTAAAGCTTCTTTAAGCTGCAGCTAACCAATGAACAGTAAAGCTTAAAAATATCAATGCTTGGGCCCACTTTGGATCAAAAGCTTCAGTCCTGGGAATAGAAGCTAGACATCCTGGGTATTGAATATCAGTGTGAATATCATGTGGCTTGTTTTTCTGTGTTGTAGGGCAAGGTCTACAGGGTGTTCAGGATCTCGCTATGTAGCTTAGACTCTTAGTGATTCTCCTGTTTACAGCCTCCTAAGTGCTGGGATTACAGGTGCGCACCACCATGTCCAGTGTCAATCGCTGTCACACCATGTCCTGGGGGGGGGGTGAGCTGGCACAGCAGGCCAGGAACTGAACCCTGGCCACTGAACTCTGCCTAAGCAGGCACTTTAGTCCGTTGATCTATTGGGCTGGCCCTTTATCATGTGGCTTTGAACCAGTTCAAGTACCAAGCCCCACTCCAAACCTGTGTAATTGAATTCTACATTTCATCAGGATCCCAACTGATCAATTTGCGCACTGAAAGTATGACTTAGCACTGATTGTCAAACTATACCCTGGAAGCACCTAGAGAGCTAGAAAATAATTCTAAAGCCTAGATTCATGTAACACACTTGACTATACTCTTATTAAAATACTAGACCAAGGGGGCCCAGGAGATGGCTCAGTGGAATAAGTGCTTCCCTGGCAAGCACAAGGGCCTGAGTTCAATCCCTGGTTCCACAAAAAAAAATACTAGACCAAATATAATAGAAATTTATTGTAACGTCAACAATAATTATTGAATCAATTATAATTGATTTCACACACAGTTTTATTTATTTTGTTGTTTGTCACATAGTTTTTTATTTTTTCCTACAGCAGGGGTTTGGGATACTATACCTTGAAATCAAGTTTATTTTTTATTTTTTACTTTTTTAAATTTTTGTATTTTAGGGAAGGATCCACAGGGTGTTCAGGTTCTCACTACTAGATCGGATTTATGGCCTCCCAAGAGCTGGGATTACAGGCCCCTACTGCCACGCCTAGTCTCAATCACCTTCTCAGTGCACCTCAGGGGTGGGGCCCACAAGGCAGGCCCAGGGATCAAACCTCAGGCCCCTGCGCCTGCTTGCAGGCAGTATAATCTGCTGAGCTACTTGGCCAGCCCCTAAAATCAAGCTTAGCAGCCTGTTTTTTTCATTAGTACATAGCACTTGTATAGACTAATGAATTTTGCTTTTGAATATTCACACATGCATAAAACATACTTTGATCAGTTCCTCCATTATGTCCTTCTCTTTCCTCACCTACCTCTAATTTCTTTACTGTTACCTAAAATACTTTCTACTTTCATATCATATTCCTCTAGTTTCCGCATATGAAAGAAATCATGTAATATTGGATTTTATTACTCTGGCTTATTTCACTTAACATGATGGCCTTCAGTTCTCTCCATTTTCCCACAGATGACCAAATTTTATTCCTCTTTATGGTTGAATAATATCCCCTTATGCATATATACTTCACTTTTTGTCCATTGATGGTTACCTAGCCTCTTTTCATGGCTTAGCTATTGTAATTTGAGCTGTACTAAGCATGAGTCTACATCTGTCACTGTACTATGCTGATATTAATTTTTAAAGAATATACTGAGGAGTAGTATAGCTTGATCAAATTGTAATTTTATTTCTAATTTTTAGGGAAACTCCATACTGATTTCCATAATAGCTACAATGTTTAATTGCTACCAATAATTGTGTGAAAGATTTTCTTTTTCTACACATTCATGCCACCATTTATTATTTTTTGCATTCTGGAAGACAGTCACCTTAATTTTGGATTATGGAATCTTAATCTAATTTTGCTTTTTTTCTTCTTTTTTTTGTTTTATTTAGTTTTGTTTTGTTATATTTGAATACTGGGTACTGAACTTAGGGCCTTTCACTATGACACATCCCCAACTATAATTTATTTTGAAAAAAGGAACTTGTTAAGTCTCTAAATTGTCTGGGCTGGGCTGAGACACTCAATCATTGTGCCTCAGCACAGAGTGGCACCATATTTGGTTCTCAAAATAGATTTGAATTTAATTTCTCTAATGGCTAAAGATGGTGAATTGTTTTTCATTGGTACTTCTTCAGAGAAGTGACAGTTGATCATATTGACTTGACTAGGTTAAGAAACTCCTAGAGAGGCAACTGAAAATGGGGGCACTACATTCAAAAATAGATTCATCCACTGATGTTAACAGCTAAATATGCTGCTAGGGGGTGGGACCCAACTGGAGGGTGTGGATCCCTCAGATGTGCTTTGGATGGCTTATCTCTTGCTGTCAGTTTTACCTTGCAATGTGCTTCCCAGCTGCCATGAAGTGAGTAGCTATGCTTCAGCATGGCTGCTTCCATTTATTCCCGTTAGAGCCAGGTGACCCCATGCTGACATGAAGCTTAGCACCAGGATTTTGCACTGTGTGCCTCATACCTGATCTCCAAAACCACAAAGCAAAGGAGTAACATTGTACAGAAATAATAAAAAACAATAGTGATCTAGATAGCAAGAGTGAAAAACCAAGAAACAATTATGACACCCAGACCCCTACAGTAACCACTATGAAATGATAAGAGTGAAAGTATTGGGGCTGGGGAGATAGCTCAGTAGAATAACTACTTCTCTGGCAAGTGCAAGGGCCTGAGTTCAATCCCTAGTTCTGCCAAAAAAAGAGTCCTAGTTAACCACAAGCCTGTGGCAGGAGGACCATGTATCCCAGGTCAACCTGAGCAAGCCAGAGGAACATCTCAGAGGAGGAAAAGAAAATACTAGATATGTAGCTCAGTAGCTGAGCATTTCTGGATTTAGTTCACAAACAAACACTCCCTCCATATGCATGTACAAATCAAAGGCCAGAGAAAATAGAATAAAATGTATATACAATATAAAAATCAATGAAATGAGAAAAGGATAGAACGAAAAACAAACTTTTTAAGAGGAATGAAGAAAAAGAATGACCAGAAAAAAGTGAAAAATAAAAAATAGTAAATAAAATGGGTTGCAAAAGAAGAAAATGTAGCAAAAAAGAAAGGAATAAGTACAAATAGTATTAAAAATTATACAAAGAAAAATATGTATATATGTATGTACACATGTGGAGAAAACAAGAAACAAAATCTTAATAATAAATGAAAGAATTATCTCTACAGAGGAAGCAAACATGTGGCCAAGAGCGAAGTTCGTTCACTGCTTATGTCAATCTGCACTTTTGTTTGTGCTTTCTTGTACTATGTAGTCCTTGTGGTCAGCAACACTGTGAGTGAATCATGCCTTTTTCCTGTCTTGTTTTCTGGCTTCCAGCTAGATATATTTGGGCTGGCATTAGTTGAAGTGATTCACAAAGGGCATGCTTACACAGCACCATATGTTTCATTGGTTGAGGTTTACTTCCAGCAGAATCCTTAAGTGGACTCCCAGGGAAGAGCTGCTGCTGAGTTCCACTGAGATTCTGAAGCCGATGAGAAGCCCAATGATTGGGGGAGAGGGCTAATTGCCTTGGCTGGGGGCCTGCTGCAGCTCACACAATCCACTGCCTATGTTTCCTTCTCTCCACAACTCAGAGCCGATACATGTGCCTTTGAATAGATCTTCTCAAGTTCCAGACACTCCTCTACCAGCCACTGTAGTCACCAGTCCCAAAACATTAGATGACATCTTTCCTTCCTTTCTTCCTTTTTTCTTCACCTTGTCCCCTCCCATTACTTCTCCTCCTACTGTACCCTTGCTCCCTCTGTCTCCCCAGTAGTACCTACTCACATCTCACCTTGTGGATTCAGGGAGAAGGATGGTGCAGAGGCTTAGCAGGAAGCTCAGATGTAACCTCCACAAGATGTTGCCCCACCATAGTTCTAATCTCCTACATTGAGAAATACAGAATATTTCTCACATACTCACCTTCTATGTAGGTCCCTGATCAGTTAAATGAAGAGTGCTTTTTGTGTTTGCTTACTCCAGATCTGCTTTCCTGCTAATTATTGGCATTTCTGAGTCTCTCTCTTTTTCTCTCTGTCCCCCTTTCCCTCACTCTTGTGCCAGGATGCCATTGCTTGTGCAAGTTCAGAGCAAGCATGTTTCTTCTAGTCCTCTGTTCTGATAACCTGGATCTCTAGATTTTTTTTTCTCCACAAATGTCTGTCTGTGTGGTATTTAATTTCAATACTTAATTTCCTACTCCCACTTTGCTAAGTAGCTTTCCTTCCCCACATGTTCCAGTTCCAGGTTTTGAAGAGACTATAAAGGACTGCTTACATCTCCCAACTCTTCTTGTAAATAAAGCCCCCTTCACTTAACTATTTTTTAACTGCTTTGACACAGAAGGCGAGTACATCCTTTGCACAGAGTGCACTGCTCACGAAGGCTAAGCCTCTTACTATCTAATCTTTTACAGGAAGTCATTGCCATGTGCCCCCAAGCTGGCCAAGTGAGTGAGAATTTTTCTGACTCTCCCATCACCTGATCCATGTGAGCCTGGCTCAGTGACTGTGTGAGAGAGCCTTTGGCTTCTCCCCGCACACTGTGCCATTCAGAGTGCCCGCCCCCAAGACATCGGAGCAAGCAATCAACCTGAGACACCCCAGATCGAACAGCCCAGCAAATCTCCAGAGACCCTGTCCTGAATCCCGCCGAGCAAGTGAGAATTTTTTGGATTCTGCTACCACTGGATTCATGCTCGCCTAGCCTGGTGAGTGTGCAGAAGAGCTTCTGTGCTCCCCAGTGCTTCCTGGACCAGGGACCCAACAGAGGGGAACCACAGGCTCACAGTTGTACCAGAAGAGTGGCAGCAGAAAGTGAACACAACAGCTAGATCCAGGCCAGGCATAATTGGATAATCTCAAACTTAATAGACTGGCACCCGAATCTCATAATGCGCTAAGTCATAACTGCACCAAAGTTCTACACCAAAGGTCAGAAGTCAGTGCTATACAAAATGACAAAGACAGGGAGCAAAAGACAATCTCAGGCCTCAAGTCCACCAATACGTGCAGAGGACACTAGCTCAGCTGAAATGAATGAATTAATAGAGGTGGAAGAAAAGAAACAACAGCAGAAAGGTAAAGAGGAACTCAGACCAGAATTAACACCTGAAATAAAAAAGAAATATTTGAATATATAGCATCTGAAGTAATGAATCAAATCCAGAAATGTATGGGGGAAACCCAATGCCCACCCTGAACAAGTGCAGAGAAAAGTATTCCAGCTGAAACGTATGAATTAACTGCTTAGCAAGCAAAGTAACAGTAGCAGAAAGGTAAAGAGGAACTCAAAGCAGAAATAATTTCTGAAATAAAAGAAGAATTCTTTGAAATCATAGCATCTGAAGTAGAGAATCAATTCCAGAGATATACAGAAGACACCCAATTTGGAAAAACTCCGCAGTAAAAGAATTCATAGCTACCTCTAAAAAAGACATTGATAAAAAAAAAAAAAGAGATCAGAAATATGATGGAATCCTGAAATAAGCAATACAGAAAAGAAATAGATCACATGAAGCAGAGTCAAAGAGAAATAGAACAACTGAAAATCTTGATCACGAGTCTACAAAATCAATTGAGTGAAAGCAAAGACAGAGTTTCAGGTCTTGAAGACGCTGGTTCAGCTAGTGAAAAGGTGAGAAAGGATCTCTTGAAAACAATGAGGATGCAGGAAAAAATATTCCATCACCTGCAAGATGATGCCAAGATGAACAATGTGAGATTAATTGGCATCAAGGAGAACGAGTCAATACAAATTATATAAAAAGAATATGGGAAGAATTTATAGCAGAAAACTTCCCAAATACCAGAAAAAAAATCTGACATTCAGGTTACTGAAGCATACAGAACACCAAATAACTTCAACCCAACTAAAAACACACTGAGACATATCATAGTCAAGATCCCAGAAATTCAACACAAGAATACTATACTGAAAGCTGCAAGAGAAAAGAAGATGACATTCAAAGGAAAACCCATCAGAAAGATGCCGACTTCTCTACACAACCATGAATGCAAGGAGAGTGTGGAGCAGAGTTCTTCAAGTCCTGTATGAAAAAAAACATTCCAGCCCAGACTACTATACCCTGCAAAAATCTCTTTCATGTTTGATGGAGAAGTAAAATACTGCCAGAACAAAGAACAAATAAAGAATTTCATGATGAGAAAGCCATCCCTACACAGGCTACTGAAAGATGTTCTAGAGAGAGACCACAGTGACCAGAACTCCATGAAGGAGAACAGAAGAAACCCGCTAACCAGGGCAAAAAATTAAACATAGGATAAAAAGGAGTAAACAACAGCAGGTAAATATCATAACAATCATAATTCAGCACATTTCAATTATAACCATTGATGTAAATGGACTCAATTCACCAATTAAGAGAAATAGACTGGCACAGTGGATTAGGAAACAAAATCCAACAATATACTGTACGAAAGAAACACACTTAACTCAAAAAGACACTCATAGGCTCAAAGTCAAAGGATAGAAAACAATACTACATGCCCAGCACCTCAGAAAAAAGCAGGAGTAGCAATTCTGTTCTCAGACAGTCTCCACATCAAACCAAGAATTATCAAATGATACAAAGAAGTCCACCATATATTGGTTAGGGGAAAAATTCAAGAGGAAGAGCCAATACTCATAAATATGCACCAAACACAGGAGCACCCAACAATGTAAAAAAAATCTTAATGGACATGAATAATCAGATATCCAGGACCACAATCTTAACAGGAGACCTTAACATCCACTTATCTAAAAAAGATAGGTCAACCAGACAAAGAATTAGCAAAGAATTAGCAAAACTGCACCAGAGCTTGGAACAAATGGGCCTGGTGGACTTATACAGAGTGTTCCACCCAAGCACAGCAGAATACACATTTTTCAGCTGCACATGGGTCATTTTCTAAAATAAACTACATACTACTCCATAGGTCATGCTTAAGTGTATGCAAGAAAGGAGAAATTATCCCATGCATATTATTGGACCACAGTGCAATGAAACTTGAAACAAATGACAAAAGAACCCAGAAAACCCGCTAAATTCATGGAAATTAAACAACACCCTACTCAGCAATCAATGGGTCACAGATGAAATTAAACAAGAAATTCAACAATATCTACAGTTCAATGAAACTTAACAGAATTTATGGGATGAGAAGAAAGGAGTTCTCAGAGGGAAAATCATAGCTATGAACTCACACATTAGGAAAACAGAACGGGAACAAATTAATAGCCTAATGTTGCACCTTTGAAATCTAGAAAAGGAAAAGGAAACCAAACCCAGAGCCCAAAGATGGGAAGAAATCATAAACATTAGAGCAGAAATTAATTCAATTGAGATGAAAAAAACAGTTCAAAGAATCCACAAACCAAAAAACTGGTTGTTTGAAAGACTAAACAAAGGTGGTAAGCCCCTACCTAACCTCATCGAAAGAGGAAAGAAAAAATTCAAATACAAGCAATAAGGAATGAAAATGGTGAAATCACCACAGATCTTGTGGAGATTCAGAAGATTATCAATAGCTGCTTCAAGAATCTTTACACTCACAGGATAGAAGACACAGAAGAAATGGACAGATTCCTAGAAAGGTACAAATTACCAAAACTGAATCAAGAAGATATAACAACTCTCAATAAGATAATAACAGCCAACGAAATACGAAATGCAATAAAAAGCCTTCCAACAAAGAGTGTCCAGGTCCTGATGAATTCACAGCTGAATTCTACAAAAATTTTATGGAAGATGTATATCCTATACTCCTCAAACTCTTCAATGAAATTGAAAAGGAAACAGTTTTCCCAAAATCATTCCTGGAGGCAAGTATTATACCAATTCCAAAATCAGGGAAACACACAACTAAAAATGAGAACTACAGGCCAATATCCCTCATGAACATAGATGCAAAAACCCTCAATGAAATCCTAGCAAACAGAATACAGCAAATCATCAAGAAGATCATACACCATGACCAGGTAGGATTAATCCCAGGAATTTAAGGATGGTTCAATATTCAAAAAATCTATAAATGTAATACACTATATTAATAAACTGAAATCTGAAAACCACATGATCCTCTCAGTTGATGCAGAGAAAGCTTTTCACAAAGTCCAACACTCATTCATGTTCAAAACCCTACAGAAAATTTGAATAGTTGGCCTCTACCTCAATTTGATAAAAGCCATCTATGACAACCCAACAGCTAATATAATTCTAAATGGGGAAAAAAACTGAAATCTTTTACTCTTAAATCAGGTACAAGACAAGGATATCCTCTATCACCCCTCCTATTCAATATAGTTCTGGAAGCATTAGACACAGCCATTATACAAGAGAGGGAAACAAAAGGAATAAGAATAGGCAAAGAAGAAGTCAAATTATCAATATTTGCAGATGACATGATACTTTACTTGGAAGCCCCAAAAAATTCCACCAAGAAGCTACTAGAATTTATATAGAGATTCAGTAGCATAATAGAATACAAAGTCAGTACTCAAAATCAATAGCATTCCTCTACACAGATTACAAACACTCTAAGAGGGAAACTATAGAAACAATAACTTTTACAATAGCACCGTGGAAAATGAAATACTTTGGAATTCACTTAACCAAGGATATCAAAGATTACAACACCCTAAGAGAAGAGAACATAGAAGATTTCAGAAAATGTAAAGATGTTCTCTGCTCCTGGATAGGAATAATCAACATTGTGAAGATGGCCATACTCCAAAAATTGTTGTATAGATTTAATGCAATCCTTATCAAACTGCCAGCAACATACCTCCCAGACCTAGAGAAATTGTTTCTTAAATTTATTTGGAAGCAGAAAACACCTAGAATAGCAAAGGCAATCCTGGCCAACAAAGACAAGGCAGGAGGAATCACAATTTCTGAATTGAAATTATACTAGAAAACCACTGTGATAAAATCAACATGGTATTGGCAACAAAATAGACCTGAGGATCAGTGGAATGAATTAGAAGATGCTGAGGCCTCTGCAAGCATACTCAGCCACCTGATCTTCCAAAAAGGGGCCAAACATGCTTACTGGAAGGAAGATAACCTCTTTAACAAGTGGTACTGGAAAAATTGGCTTTCTACATGCCAAAAATTGAAACTTGATCCAGGTGCATCACCATGTAGTAAGCTAAACTCTAAATGGATTAAAGATCTAAACATTAAAACAGAAACACTTAATCTCTTGGAGGAGAAAGTAGGAGGGACTCTTGAAGATGTAGAGGTAGGGAAAGAGTTCATGAACAAACATGTATTTGCTCAGAAAACAGTTGAAAGAATAAACAACTAGGATCAACATTTCTTGAGAAGTTTCTGCATCAAAAGAAATTGTCAACAAAATGAAAAAACAACCCACAAATTTTGAAAAAATCCTAACTAATAAGCACTCAAACAAAGGTCTGCTCCCTAGAATATATAAAGAAATAAAATATATTAGGGGCCTCATATTTAAAGACCCAGTCCAGAAATGAGCATCTGAGATGAATTCACAGTTCTCAGAGGACGAAATTAAAGAAGCGAATAAATATATGAAAAAATGCTCCGCATCACTAGCCATCCATAAAATGCAAGTTAAAACAACACTGAGATATCATCTAACTCCAGAAAGAATGGCTATTATGAAGAAATCAACGAACAACAAATGTTGGAGAGGATGTGTGGAAAAGGGAACACTTCTCCACTGCTGGTAGGTACATAGACTGGTACAACCATTATGGAAATCAGTGTGGAGATTCCTCACAAAACTAGGAGTGGAAATCCCATTCAAGTGGGCTATCACCCTACTGGGAATTTTCCTGGAGGAACTGAAAACATCATATCATAGTGATATATGTGTACCTATGTTTATAACAGCACAATTGGTGATAGCAAAATCTTGGAAATAACCGGGATGCCTGTCACATGAGGAATGGGTGAAAAAGATGTATTTCTATACAATGGAATATTACTCAGCTATAAAGAATGACAAACTTGAAGCATTTATATTGAAGTGGATGCCACTTGAACATACACTCATAAGTGAAATAAACCAGACACACATGTGCAAATATTTTATAGTCTCCCTAGTACAAATAATCAAAATTAAAAATACAAATAGAAATATATAACAACAACTAAAAAGAATTTAGTGAGATAGGGTAAACTGAACCGCATGTACTGGAAGGTACTAATCAGCTTCTCTTCTGGATGGTTAACAACTTTAATTTGTAGATCAAAAATTGAAGAAATGGAAGGGCTTCAAGTTCAGCCAACATTTTGGCTCTAGCCTTTGAAGGTCAGTGAAGACTCAGGACATAGCAGAACCTGTACTGTAACATCATGTGTCCCGTCCAGTGGGTCAGTCAACGCAGGTCACCTAGGGGAGGAGGGGGGACTGACGAAGACAAAGAACAGGTGCGCGAGAAATGGAGACAAGACAGGATTCTGATCAAGTCTCGTTTATTCAAGGAAGCGATACAGCTTATATAGCAGAGGGAGGGAAGTCAATGTCACTAATGACGTAGGTATATTAGAGTAATGCTATAGGCTAACAATACTCAGGTGATCAACTAAAGGAGCATGTGACAGGAAGTCTAACCAAAGGAACACAAGGCAGGAAGTCATGATGCAGCAATTCTACAGGAAGTGTAACTTATATCCATAAAAGGAATAGAATTGACGGCTTCCAGACTATGGTGCCCTCCACAATCATGGAAGTCAGTTGTGCCCCAAATTTTCTCATCAAGGAGATTATGGAGCCACAGAGGAAGGCGATCGATGATCTATAGTGTGCCTGGGGAGAATCACATGGAGAGAAAAGTTTCTCTCTGGGTCTCACAGAGAGCAAACTGGTCAAGCTTTAGCTGTGACTCATTCATTTGGCAGACACAGACAAAGGATCTGCAGTGTAAGGTACAGGATTACAAGATACACCCTGAGAGGACTTCACTGACCTCATCAGAAACAAAAGCTACATTTTTTTGTTATATAGGTCTTGCTCTATTTCGGTCTTAACCATCCAGCAGAAAAGTATAAAAATGAGGAATATAAAATAAGGCCATAATAATAAGCTGAGCTGTAAATGGCTCTAGTCAACAACTTATTTGGATAACCCACTATTATTTTGGCCTGCTGGACTGTGTTTATGTTTTTGCTGAGTTCAGGCACCTTATATAAATTAAATGACAAAGACAATCTTTGACAGGAATAAACAAAAAAAGGAGATACAAAGTACCATTCTGTGTTTGTATAAACAGTACAGTTAGGATAAATATGCAATACTTCTGCATAATTCTATGAGAAGCAAGATTTGCACTAATAGTGCTTGGTCAGGATATTCTATCAACTTCTTATACTATGGACAATCACTAGGAAAATAACAATGTAGAATGTATGAATTATTGAAACTACTATAGTTGAGCTTTAAAAAATAGGCTAAGTATACAGGTACATTATCTTAATTCATTGATTAGAGGCATCTATTCTAATACTGTTTGTAAGTAGAATATCATGTATGCAGCTTGTACAACAAAAAACCACTACGAGGACAATATGCTGTGTATTAATTAGTGAACCTGTCATGCTAATTTGATTTGAAACTCATTGCTATTTGTTCTTCAATAAAATAAAATAAAATTTAAAAAAGAAAAAAAAGAAAGTCATTGCCAACTTATGTTTTATACTACCTTACCACTGCCCTTAATTCACACAAGGCACCAAATGTTTCAAAGTCTTCACCTATAAGTTTTTTTCATTATATTTGGTTTACTCCCAGTAAATATTCTAGAATTATTAAGATATTTGTGTCATTTTATAAACATCACTTTCAGGTACTCTCACCAGAATTCCAATCATCACCCCCCCACACTAACGTTTTGTGTATTTCATCAGGTCAAGTTGTCCACTTTCTTTGTACCTTCAGTTTGGCCTCTCTGTCATTGTACCTCTGTTAATTGGGATCCACCAGTCCTCCTGCTTCTGTGTGCATTAGAGTGGAACAAAGCCGGACTAGTCTGTTTTGACTGATTCTCCATAATTACATATTCATCACAGAGGCTGTTTAAAGTGTAATCATTTTTAAGTTATTGCAATCTATTCCAATCATTTTTCTTGCTGTGAGGCATTTAAATTTTATTAATATGCAAAGCTACTGCCTGTGTGAGGAGGAATAAACCTCTCACATTTTATCTGTGTTTCAACATTTAGGTTTTATAATGTTGGGTATTGGCTTATAATTTATTATATACAATATTGACTGTGGCACATGCACCAATGAGGTTTATTCTTTTTTCCTGTGGGATAATATTCTGTGTGCCCTTTTTCCTCTTTGAAGCTTTATTTTTTTCTGTGAAATTTATTGAGAACTAAAATTCCCAATTTAAGATATATTTTAGAACTGTAAATAAATAAACCTAAATAAATATATTTTAGCAAAGGCATGCCCATTTCATTCTTTGATTTTTTTTTTTTAGCCAAACAGCCATGCTTGCAAGAATGATAATAGGTTGTATTCTATATCATGCTATATACTTGGCACTGATAATATAAGGTAATCAGGTGGATTGCCAACTGGTGGTCAACTTGTAATGCCCAGCTTAACCGAACTCACATGATGCTGGATATGGAAGACCCACCTGAGGATTGTTACCAGCAGCATAAGAGGCAGCACTGCAAGAGCTGATGAGAGGCTTTTAGGGAAACTGGAGAAGCTGTTGGGGAGCTGTTGGAAGCTACTGGTCTCTTAGGATATTCTGCTAAAAGATCTTGTCATGCTGGTTTTACTGGGGACCTTGGTTGTTCTTGTCAGAGGAGGAGCTTGGAACCTTGTCACTGAAGATGGCTGTGGTTCACTTTGGGGAAGCTCTGGTCCTCACCTTGAGCATGGCATCCCAGCTCCAGATGGGAAGGTGATTCACAGCTCAGTTTCCTGGAGAAGCCAGATCACTTTGGCTTTCCTGATGGAAACTCAGCTTTCCTCAGCATCAGAGGATCCCAGGATCTCTCTGTTACTGTTCTATGTTCTGTTTTTGATATTTTCAACTTTCTCTCTATTTACACTTCCTATTGAGGTCAGCCATACACAGAGGCATTTTACTTGTAATTCTAGTCTGTCTCTGTCTGTCTGTATTCAGATGCTTTGCTTGATGATGACTGTATTGAGAAAGGTCAGCTTTTTCAATGCTGGACACAATATCTGATACTCCTAATTTAAAGGAGAAAAGTTTAATTTAGCTCATGCTTTGTGGAGCAGTTGGTTCACAGTAAGCTGGCTTCACACCAGACACATTACCATGGAACCATGTGGTAGAGCATAGCTGTTTAGTTCATGGAAGCTAGGAAGCACAGAAGAGAAACAGTACAAAAGAGAAAGGAGGGGCCATATAGAGTACCACAGTCACATATCTATGAATCACAGACACACCCAAGATCATGTTCCTCTAAACTGTTAGACATATTTTTGCAGTACTAGGGATTGAACTCAGGACCCTGAACTTTCCAGGCAAGAACTTATTCGACTGAACTATCTCCCTGGCCTTGCTAGACATTTTTTGATTCAATGAAGACCTATGAAGATTAATGGTCATGCCACTTGCACAGGCACTCATGAAATAGCTCTGCCTCAATGTTCTCAGCAACCACAGGTCAACAAGTTTCAAATGAACTCATTCTGTCTTTTTCAAAACCCTTCCTATATTTGCCACATCTACTCCTATTCTCTCAAGTACTAAATGTTTCAGTTACTCTGAACTCTTAACCTGAACATGCTATATGTCTCCTCCACATGTTGCTCTTCTTCCAAATGGTACCCACCATTCTCAGGGTACAAATATCTATAATCTAAAAATCACCATACTGTCACCTGGCAGGGGTCCCAAAACACGAAGTTTGACCTTACTACATCAAAACATAAAATAAATTTTACAAGGATATTCAGTAAAATACTTGCAAAGCTGTAGAGTCAGGTTGTGAAAGTGGGAAGGGGCATACAGTGGAGCTTTTTTATGTATTTGGTACAGGGTCTCTCTACACAGCTCAGACTCACAGTGATCCTTCTGTCTCAGCCTCCCTAGCACAGGGATTACAGACATAAGCCACCATGTTGTGTCTCGACTTCTCAGTGCACCAGGCAGATGGGGCATGCAGTGTTGGGATCTAACCCTGGTCCCTGCACTTGCCTGAGCAGGCCTTTAGTCCACTGAGCTATATTGCCAGTCCTTAGAGAAGAGCTTTATTTCTCATGTCTTGGTACTTTTCCTTAAAGAGGAAAGGTGCTCACATGTTGGGCTCCAAAGTGATAAACACATAGTCTAGTTTTTCTAAACTTCCTTTAGTAAATGCAGTAGTGCTTTGCCCAGGTCCACTCGACCAGCAAGACACCTGAATGATCAACTATTTGTGAAATGCTGCAGCTGATGGCATATGCTCATAACTTTTCAGAATTTCCATTGGCTGACTGGAGCAGTCAATGGCCCAGTGATATAGTGATACAGTGGTACAAAGACAGTGATATTTGTGCACCAGAATCTGTTTTGTATCAAGGCTTTGCAAAGATAAATTCCTTGCTTGGCTCATTCTCCTGCCCTCTCTTGCTATAAAGCCTCCCCTTGAGTACACTTCTTTAATTAATCCTTGTCTCGAGCTCTTCTTCCAGGAAGACTATTTAGGACTCAAAGTGGATATTACTGCCTTCTTTGTGTTACCACAATTACATTTTCATTTTTTATTAATGGCATATTGATTACTCTAAATTACACTTCTTTTTTCTCAGGTCTCTGCATTCAGTGGAATCCTTGAGAAAGGATATGTGTGATTTTTTCTCCTTAAACCTTACCACATACTATCTGCAAATGTGACTTCAAAAATGAGTTATTGAGTAATTGTTTATTTCTATAATGAAATATCTGAAGAAAACAACTTATGAAGGAAAGAATTTAGCTCATGGTTTTAAGGGTTTTCCTGCCTGCCTATTTCCATGAAGAATCAGCAAAAATTTTTATGAAATGTAAATATTTTAGAATTTGCACACCAGAAAATCTTCATCACAACTATTTCACTGCCACTGTAATGTGAAGGTAACTACAGAAAATATGCTTCTCTGATTATAATCTAACAAAACTTAGTTTAAGAAAAACAGTGATTAGCCAGGTTTGAACCACAGGATGTAATTTGCCAAACCGTTTTCCAGAAAAATGGGTCACACTAACAGTGTTTCCAACAGATTTGGTCAGCCACACATAGGATTTACATATAACCAGGACAGATTACCTGCATATATTATTAGAATAACTAACAAAGAAGCAAAATTGCCAATCAGAAGATTTTCTTAGCAGGTAGCAGATCAGGTGAATAAATTTTGTTTTTTGTTTTTCCAGAAGTGATCTTGAGGCAATAGTTTAAAATACATGAAAGTATTTCATTGGCAGGCAATCCCATAAAATATTAGTAAGGAAATAGAAAAATAAAATCAGGAAGTGAAAACACCCAATAAAATTTGCCTTCTTAAGTAAGATCAGTGGAGTCAACTAGACCAAAATCCTTCTAAGATTTACTCCACTTGTATAGCAAGGGAGTTAGGATGTTTAGCCAGTCAGTTAATCAGTTATTGATTAAAAGTTGTTTATGGAGAGAAGTACTAAAAGTTAAAATGTCAGGAGCTGGGCGTGGTGGCGCAGGCCTGTAATCCCAGCACTCGGGAGGCTGAGGCAGGAGGATTGTTGTGAGTTCGAGACCAGCCTGAGCTACAAAGTGAGCTTAAGGCCAGCCTGAACTGCATAGTGAGACCCTGTCTCAAAAAAGACCAAAAAAAAAAAAAATAATAATAAAATAAAAGTTAAAATGTCCAACAAAATCACCAGTAAATAGATTCACAGGTGCTAGCAGTTGGAAGTTGGACAGGATCTCGGCATCACAAATATGAGGGGGGTCTGATGGAGCACAAACAGCATCAGTTACATATATTTTTCCTACTAAAAGATATGGTAGCACGACTTAATGAATGATGTGTCTATTTCTTTCTCTCTTTTAGTATCTGGGATCTAATTCAAAACCTTGTGCTTGCCAGGCAGGTGCTTATAGTAATTTTTCTGAGCAAGTGGAACTGCTTGTATAGAAGGCTGTAAAGTTCTACTGTGTAGGAACTCATATGTATTTTTGTTCTGTTTTATCTTTTGTAACAGGATCTCATTAGGTTGTCATGACTAGACATCTTAGTTCACACATATCTTGAAAAGATAATCCCTTTTCTGAAATATTCTTCATTAGGCAACTGTAGCATATATAATCTTAGAATGGAACATAATAGAGTAGGCATAATCACAATTTTTACGAGTTGGTATTTTGTTCAATAACTTCTTTGCTGAGATTTAGAAAACAAGGGCTTACTCACCAAAGATGGACCAAGGCTTGTCCTACTGTTATTTGCCCTTGGCCTATAATGCTTCATTATGTGCTACTTATTCTGTGTTGCTCTGTTTATGGTGAGAGGACACAAAATATGCTAGTCTATGGAAAAGGAGAAAGTAGATTGTCAAAGAAAGGAGAAAGGTGGGCAATGAGCTAAGGAACACATACCAGGAAGATACATAAGCAGTAGGAATTTGATAGGCATAGGGTGATCAGTAATCATCGCAGTCTAAAGAAAAAGAAGAAATAGAAGCAGATTGTTTCTGATCCTAAGATGATATATTTTTCCTATCCACTATTACTAGTGGTAATGGAAAGTATATTCATTGGGTTTCATATTGCTGAGACAAAATGCCTGACCTTCACAACTTAAGAAAGGTTTTATTTGGGCTCACAATTTTAGAGGAATCTGTTCTTGATCAGTTGGATTCAAAGCAGAGACATCTTGGTGGAGAAACAGGGCAGCCCGCAAAAAGGAAGAACTCAGAGAGGGAGGGGCCAGTGACCCAATGCAATTTTCAGGGCCACCCATTGCAAAAACCACTCAGACACACTTAGAAATGTGTCGTACTAATCTCCTGGACATCTATCAAGCCAATCAAGTTGACATCCAAGACTCACACACACTGGAAGTTTTGGGCATTCATTGTATATAGCCAGGGTTTGTACCTTTGACTCTCCTCTATTGCTCTGCATCAGGTACTGTATTTTCTTACTTTTGTTTTGGTTTGCCTGTTTGGACTTAATATTCACACCCAAAGGAATAGACTGATTCTAGCCACCTCTGATGTATTCCAGGAGGACACAGGACCCATAATTATAGGTGAATGAAAGAACACAAAGGATCACAAATGTCTTCTTTGCCTAATCATGTAGTGCCTTGTGACTATGCAAAAGAGGGGAAAATTACAATAAACCAGAGTGGGTATATTTATTCTCATATACACTCCACGTGTGGAACATGATGCCATAAAAGAAAGAAATCTGTAACTCTGGCATGTACAAAAAATAACTCTTATATTATTCCTTTGACTTTGTGAACTGCCACTCATTTCAAAACCAGGTAACCCAGTGGTAAGCCTTGCAGTTGAAAGCATAAGTTTTAGCATCACACAGATATGAATCCGACTATTGCTTCAATAACTTTACTCTACTGTATGGCATAGTCATTCAGATATAAATGACAATAGCTTATTGAGTTTCCTATGAAGAATTCACTCACAAAAGCATGCACAGTCAGTACAGGCCATCATAAAATTTCACAGTAGAGATCATGAAGGACTTTACATCATGATCCCAAAAGCTATCAATTTTAAAATTTTTATTTAATATTTACACCCTCTCAAGTCCTGGGTCCTCCTGGAATACATCACAGGTGGCTAGAATCAATATATTTCTTTAGGTGTGAATATTAAGTCCAAGCAGCCAAATAAAAAAAAAGTAAGAAAATACAGTATCTGGTGCAGAGCAACAGAGAAGAGTCAAAGGCACAAACCCTGGCTATACACAATGAATGCCTGAACCTTCCTGTTTGTGTTGGCCAATCTCCTGATACAATGATTTTTTTTTTCTGTCCTTCATACAGTGCTCACTGGTTCTGTTCTTATCCTCACACAGACTTTCTCTTGCATGTTGTTACGCAGTTGAGACTTCTTGACTTTTTCATAATCCTACAGCAACATATAGGATTCTTTATTTAAGGAGAACCAGCCATACAAAATTCTTTAGTTGTTCTTTGCCATGGAAGTATTTCACTTCTCCATCAAACTTGAAAGAGAGTTTTACAGGGTACAGTAGTCTGGGCTGGAATTTGTTTTCATAGAGGACTTGAAGTATTGTGCTCCATATCTTCTTGCCTTCATGATCTGTGAAGAGAAGTCGGCCATTATTCTGATGGGTTTTCCTTTGAATGTGATCTGCTTCTTTTCTCTAGTGGCTTTTCAGTATATTGTTCTTGTGCTGGATTTCTGGGTGTATTTTTCTAACCTTTTTTTTGTGGAACCAGGGATAGAACTCAGGCCCTTGCCATTGCTAGGGAAGTGCTGAACTATCTCCCTGGCCCCTTGGTGTATTTTCTTATTTTATTGAGAAACAAATAGCAATGAGACAGTTTTAAAACTGATTAATAGGACAGCTTCAATAATTAACACATTGCATATTGTTATCTTCTTAGTGGTTATCCATAGTACAAGATGCAGACAGGATATCCTGTCCAAAAACTATTAGTACAAATCTTTCTTCTCATTAAGAAAAACTAGTCGCGTATCTATCCTAACTATTCTGTATATACGGATACAAAATGATCCTTCTTTTGTGTTCCTTTTATTTTTAGTTCTGTCAGAGATGGGTATTCCATTGGCATCTAAGTACTATAGGTGCATGAATTCAGCACAACAATCCAACACAGTCCAGCAGTCCACAACAGTAGTGTTTTATCTGCAGGACTGGCAATGTCACAAGTTGTTGACTTGAGCCTTTCACAGCTCAGCATATTAATATGGCTTTACTTTATATACCTCATTCATATATTTTTCTGCTGGATGGTTAAGACTGAAATAAAGCAAGACCTATATAACAAGACATGTAACTTTTATATCTGATAAGGTCAGTGAAGTACCATCAGGATTTATCCTGTAATCCCGTACCACAGTCTGCAGATCCTTTGTCAGTGTCAGCCATATGGAGAGTCATGGCCATTACTTGATCAATTTGCTTTCTGTGAAAGCCTGAGAGAATGCTTTCTCTCTAAGTGACTCTCCATAGGCACACTCTACGTGGTCCATCACATTGCTCTGTGGCTCCATAATCTCCTTGACTGGAAAATTTGGGACACAACTGAGTTATATGTAGTTACAGTATAGGTTTTCCTATGTCCTGAATCTTCACTGGCCTTGAAAGGCTAGGGCCAAATTTTTGCAGCCCGTCTATTTCTCTAATTTTTGTTCTGTAAACTTAGGTTTTTAGCCCTCCAGAAGAGAAGCTCATTATCACCCTACAACATATGAAGTTGAGTTTAACCTCACTATATGTCTGAATATAAAGCATCTTATGCATAAAATGGAACAGGTATTTTCCATCAAGTATTGATATGTTAAACTTTAAGTCCCTGTAGAATATAGAGAAAAAATGAAAAAAATAAAAATACATTTAAAAATAAGAATAAACAACTACATATTTTTACACAGAAATTTAGAAATCTAACCATATACAGCATTGTAGGAGGAACATCCTGTGACATTTTTTTTCTTTGTCTCTCTTTTTTTCATTTATTACCCATTTAAAAAAACTTTTACTTGTGAGACTATATGGTAATAATTGATATGCCATGAAAAGAAGTATATATTTAGCAGACGAGAATCACAGGCATTTCAAGCATGACCCTTTTATTACATATTGCTATCTTCATTGCAGTTGCTTGGTTCACAGATATCAGCATATATAGTCAGCTTGAGAATCCTACCAATTAACTGCTACCTTCAAAAACCTGCTGATGTTTCTCAGGATCATTGCCTTGCCCATCTTGTGAATACAAACATATGGCTTTGTCCCTGTCCTGTTTCTCAGTTTTTCTCCTTACCCTCTCTTCATTGTCTAGTTCTCAAGTTCTTGCTTTCCTTTTAATTGTGTTATACCTTTCTATTTGTATTTCTTCTTTTGATTTCCTAAAAAAGGGAGACTATACAATATTTACACATATGGGTCTGGTTTATTTCACTTAAGAGTATATCTTCGAGTGGCATTCCCTTAAATATAAATGCTTCAAGTTTATCATTCTTTATAGCTGAGTAATACTCCACTGTATAAAAATACCACATGTTTTTCAACCATTCCTCATGTGACAGGCATCTTGGTTGTTTCCAAGATTTTGCTATCACAAATTGTGCTGCTATAAACATAGGTACACATATATCACTATTATACAGTGTTTTCAGATCCTTGGGGAAAATTCCCAGTAGGGGGATAGCCGGCTTGAATGGGATTTCTAGTACTACTGTTTTGAGGATTCTCCACACTGACCTCAGCAATGGTTGTACCAGTCTACATTCCCACTAGCAGTGGAGAAGTGTTCCCTTTTCTCCACATCCTCTCCAACATCTGTTGTTGGTTGATTTCCTTATGATAGCCATTCTTTCTGGAGTGAGATGGTATCTCAGTATTGTTTTAACTTGCATTTTATGGATGGCTAGTGATGTGGAGCATTTTTTCATGTATTTATTCACTTCTTTAATTTTGTCCTCTAAGAATCTTGTATTTTTAATTGGGTTGAAGTTATCTGGAGTTCTCTATACTTCAGTTAACTGGATGTCACATTGTTTCCTCATAGTTGGGAAGTTTTCTCCTATTGCTTCTTACTTCTGCCCATATTCTTCTATATCATTTGTGTTGACTCTTTCTCATTGATGCCTATTAGTCTCACATTGTTCATCTTTGCATTGCCTTGCAGGTGATGAATTATTTTTTCTTGCATCCTAGTTGTTTCTAAGAGATATTTTCTTACTTTTCCACTAGCTGCAACAACATCTTCAAGATCTGAAACTCTATCTTCACTTTCACTCAAACGGGTTTGAAAGCTTGTGATTGAAATTTTAATTTCCTCTATATCTCTTTGACTCTGCTTCATGAGATCTATTTCTTTCCTATATTGCTCATTGAAGGAATCTGTCGGTTTTCTAATTTCCTCTATTTTTTATCAGTGTCTTCTTGATAAGCAGTTATTAATTCTTTTACTTCAGAGATTGTTTCTGATGTGATTCTTTACTTCAGATGTTATTAATTCAGAGTTTTCTTTTTTATTTCAAAGATAAATTCTGATCTGAGTTCATCTATACCTTTATGCTGTTGTTTCACTTTTTTTGGCGGAACTGGAGATTGAACTCAGGCCCTTGTGCTTGCCAAGGAAGCGCTTATTCCACTGAGCCATCTCCCTAGCCCCTGCTGTTGTTTCTTTACTTCAGGCGCTATCAATTCAGAGATTTCTTTTTTTTTATTTCAGGGATTAATTCTGATCTGAGTTCCTCTCTGCCTTTCTGGTATTGTTTCTTCACTTCAGACACTATTAATTCAGACATTTCAGCTGTGCTAGTGTCCTCTGCACTTGTTCTGGGTGGGCTTATGACCTGAGATTGCATTTTGCTCCTTCTCTTTGTCATTTTGTATAGCACTGTCCTCTGACCTTTATTGTAGAGCTTTGGTGCAGTTATAACCTTAGCACCTACAAAAATTTGGGTGCAGATCTACTAAGTTTGAGTTCATCCAGTTGTGACTTGCTTGGATCTGACTGCTGTGTTCAGGTCCTACCTGCTGAAGCCCTTGGAGGTGAACCTATTGTGCCCCTCTGGCAAGATGTTCTGCTCCTGGATTAGCTACATGGCTTTGGCCCCTAGTCTCTCTACAGGAATTTCATCTTCAGAATTCCAATTCAGGCCTGTATGCCAGGCCTGGGCTGGGTCTGAATGGGTCCAGGGGTTACAGGAGAACTCAGAAACTGTCCCACACATTCACCGGGCCTGGGTTTGGACAGGTCTAGTGAGGTCCATGGAGCACAGAGGAAGTTCTTCCTCACAAAGCAGGCTTGGGCTGGCTCTACAAGGGTTGAGGTTATCCTGAGAGCATGACAAAAGGCAAAAGGTCTCACTCAGTCTGTGGGCCTGGGCTTGATCCCGAGAGGTCCAGAAGGCACAGGGGAGTGCAGAAGCTCTCCAACACACTTTCAGGGTCTGGTCTTGAGCGGGTCTGGATGGTTCCCAAGAGCGCAGTGGAAGTTCTCACTCACAGGGCAGGCTTGTGCTTGCCCCTGAGAGGTCCAGTGGGCCCTGAGGAGTGTAGAAATTCTCCCACACACTCGCACGACCCTCGCTTGGGCAGCCCACCTGGGCGCAGATCTACAACACCTGAGCTGGTTCTGTAGTGGCTTGGAGGGGTCCCTGAGAGTGCGGCTGAAGGACTCACACACCAGGCCTGGGCTGGGTTTAGAGGGGTCCAGAGTGGGCACAGGGTAGTGTGGATACTCCTACATGCTCATTTGCGGGGCCTGGGCTTGGACTGCATTTGGAGGGCTCCTGAGAGCCCGGAGGAAGTTCTCAGTCACAAGCAGGTCCTGGGCTGGGTTCAGAGGGTTCCAGTGGACAAAGGGGTTGTATTGTTAAAGAGGCAGGCTTTGAGGTGCTTAGTGTGCATCCACTATCATTCTACAAATCAAGTTTTGAGAGACAAAGCAAATATGTTTTGATTAATTTTACTGAGAAACAAATAGAAATGAAATAGTTTCAAAACAGGTTAGTAGGACAGTTGCGATAATTAATACCTTACATATTGCTGTCTTTGTAGTAGTTATTCATAGTACAAGATGCAGACATGATATCCTGTCCAAATACTAGTAGTACAAATCTTTCTTCTCTTTGCATGAAGAGAAAGTAGCTGTATATCTATTGAGGTATAAAACATATTTATAGCTCAATTATTCTGTGGCTTAGAAAATAAATGAAAAGGGCTAATCCATTTGTTATTTCAACCCCAATAATGGATAGGCAAAAATTCTTACATGTAATTTGGAATACTTGAGTGAGATTTGGTAGGTCACACAGGGCATTCCTTCTACTTTTCTGTAATGAGTTTAGTTTCCTAATATATTAATCAAAGGCATGATCTTAAAAGGTGAGAAAATTTAGTATGGTGAAATAAATTGATTGATAATGACTTTTTAAATAATCACTGTGAAAATAGACGTCATATTTCCTTGAATATATGAATATATAATCCCCTGATCCATGAACATGAAGTTTCCTTAGAATGTCAGCTTTTGTATATCTGCTTAGTAGAGGAATTTGTTGGTCTTATGTAGATTATTCAGAAGGGAGCTTTAGCTAACAGGATTCAAATTACTAGTTCTCTCAATGCTGGTCTTTGAGAATCACTGTACCCATTACTGAACTATTAACTCTAGTTATTTCTTCCTTGCTTCCCAGACATTTGGTTCAACTTGCCTCAAGTGTCTACTTGTAGCATCAATTACCATTGGTGTTTCACCCTATTCACCCAGAATATTATCTGCACGTTCAGGTTTTTTGTTTCCCTATTAGCAGTGACTTTACCTTGTAATTCCTTACAAGCTATATTTCTCTTAAATGGAACATTCTCTAGCTATTGGAGTAGGCTGGGCTTGCATGTGGGCCAAGCAATGAAATGGCAGGGAATTTAACGCTTAAAACATGAATTCCACAAATCAAAAAATTGGTTGTTTGAAAAACTAAATAAAGTTGATAAGCCTGTAGCCATCCTCATCAAAAGTAGGAAAGAGAAAATTCAAGTACATGCAATAAGGAATGAAAAGGGTGAAATCACCACAGATGGAGCGGAAATTCAAAAACTTATCAGTAGTTATTTCGAGAATCTTTACGCTCAGAGAATAGAATACACAGAAGAAATGTACAGGTTCCTGGAAAGGTACCAATTACCAAAAGTGAATCAAGAAAATATAACAACTCTCAATAAACCGATAACAGCCAACAAAAAATGAAACATAATAAAAAGCGTACCGACAAAGACAAGTCCAGGTCTTGATGGATTCACAGCTGAATTCTACGAGAAATTTATAGAAGATATAATCCCCACACTCCACAAACTCTTCAATGAAACTGAAAAGGAAACAGTCCTCCAAAAATCATTTCTGGAGGCAAGTATAATACTGATTCCAAAACCAGGGAAAGACACAAACAAAAAAGAGAACTACAGGCCAATTTGCCTCATGAACATAGATGCAAAAATCTTCAATAAAATCCCAGCAAACAGAATACAGCAAATCATCAAGAAGATCATACACCATTACCAGGTAGGATTCATCCCAGGGATGCAAGGATGGTTCAATATTTGAAAATCTATAAACTTAATACACTATATTAACAAAATGAAATCTAAAAACCACATGATCATCTCAATGGATGCAGAGAAAGCTTTTGACAAAGTCCAACACTCATTCATGTTCAAGGTCCTACAGAAAACTGGAATAAGTGGACTCTATCTTAACTTGATAAAAGCCATCTATGACAACCCAAAAGCTCATATAATTCTAACTTGGGAAAAACTGAAATGTTTTACTCTGAAATCAGGTACAAGAAAAGGATGGCCTCTATCACGCCTCCTATTCAATATAGTCTTGAAATCCTTAGCAACAGCCATTACAAAAGAGAGAGACATAAAAGGAATCAGAAGAGGTAAAGAAGAAGTTAAATTATCACTCTTTGCAGATGACATGATACTTTACTTGGAAGACCCCTAAAATTCCACCAAGAAACTACTAGAATTGATATGGAAATTCAGTAGCATAGCAGGATACAAAATCAACACTCAAAAGTCAATAGCATTCCTCTACACAGATAACAAGCACACAGAAATGGAAACAATATAAACCATACCTTTTACAATAGCATCACAGAAAATGAAATACCTTGGGATTCACTTAACGAAAGAAGTCAAAGATCTTTTCTCAGAAAATTACAACATGCTAAGAAAGGAGATTATAGAAGATTTCAGAAAATGGAAAGATATTCCATGCTCCTAGATAGGAAGAACCAACATCGTGAAGATGACCATACTCCCAAAATTGCTGTACAGATTTAATGCTTTCCTCATCAAACTGCCAGCAACATACCTTTCAGACATAGAGAAATTATTCCTAAAATTTATTTGGAACCACAAACGACCTAGAATAGCAAAGATCATCTTGTCCAATAAAGAGAAGACAGGAGGCATCACAATTCCTGACTTGAAATTATATTATTAAGCCACTGTGATAAAATCAACATGCTATAGGCAACAAAATAGACCTGAGGTTCAATGGAATAGATTAGAAGGTACAGAAGCATCTATGAACACACTCAGCCATCTCATTTTCAACAAAGGGGCCAATCATACTTACTGGAAGAAGGATAGCCTCTTTAACAAATAGTGCTGGAAAACATGGCTTTCTACATGCCGAAAACTAAAACTTGACCCAGCTCTATGCACTAAGCTAAAGTCAAAATGGATTAAAGATATAAACATTAAAACAGAACCACTCAATGTCCTGGAAGAGAAACTAGGAGGAACACTTGGAGACATAGAAGTAGGTAAAGTGTTCATGAACAAACATATATTCACACACGAAGCACTTGAAAGAATCAACAACTGGGATCAACTCTTCTTAAGGAGCTTCTGCATGTCAAAACAAATTGTCAACAAAGTGAAAAGACAACCCATAAATTTTGAAAAAATCCTAACTCATAAGCAATCAGACAGAGGTCTGTTCTCTACAATATATAAAAATTAAAATATAACAGGGCCTTCAAATTTAAAGACACAATTCATAAATGGGCATCTGAGATGAATACATACTTCTCAGAGGATGAAGCTAAACAAGTGAATAAATATATGAAAAAATGATCCACATTGCTATTCATCCATGAAATGCAAATAAAAGTAACACTGAGATACCATCTCACTCCAGAAACAATGGATATCATAAGGAAATCAACCAACAACAAATGTTGGAAAGGTTGTGGGGAAAAGGGAACACTTCTCCACTGCTGGTGGAAATGCAGACTGGTACAACCATTGTGGAGGTCAGTGGGGAGACTCCTCAAAACAGTAAGACTAGAAATCCTATTCAAGCCGGCTATACCCCTACTGGGAATTTTCCCAAAGGATCTGAAAACATTGTATCATAGTGATATATGAGTCCCTATGTTTATAGCAGCACAATGCGTGATAGAAAAATCTTGGAAACAACCAAGATGTCCATCACATGAGGAATGGTTGGAAAAGATGTGGTATTTCTATATAATGGAGTATTAGTCAGCTATTAAGAATGATAAGTTTGAAGCATTTATCCTGAAGTGGATGCCACTTGAACATATACTCATAAGTGAAATAAACCAGCACACATGTGTAAATATCATATAGTCTCCCTAGTATAACAAGTGAAAAGCAGAAATACATAAGGAAATGTACAACAACCACTAAAATCAATTGATTCAGATAAGGCAAAGTGAATGGCATATGCTGCAGGATACTAATCAGCTTTCCTTCTGGATGGTTAACAACCTAACTTCACAAATCAGAGTGGGAGAAATAGAAGAGCTACAAGGCCAGCCAACATTTTGGCCCTAGCCTTTCAGGGTCAGCGAAGACTCAGGACATAGGAGAACCTGTACTGCAACATCATGAAACTCAGGTGAGCTCCAAATTTTCTGAACAAGGAGATTATGGAGCCACAGAGGAAAGAGATTGAAGTTCTAAAGTGTGCCTGGGGAGAGTCACATGGAGAGAAAACTTTCTCTCAGGCTCTCACAGATAGCAAACTGGTCAAACATTGGCTGTGACTTATCCACATGGATGATACAGAATAATGTACAGGACTACAAGATAAACCCTGAGAGCACCTCATTGACCACATAATAAACATAAAGTACATGTGTTAGTATACAAGTCTTCCTCTACCTAGGTCTTAACCATCCAGCAGAAAAGTATAAAAATGAAGTATACATCGCAGGGCCATAATATTAAGCTGAGCTGTAAATGGCTATGGTCGACAACTTCTTTGAATAATTCACTATTGTGGAATGCTGGAATGTGTTGGATTGTGGAGTCGAGTTCAAGCACCTAAGTTAGTTGAATGTCAATGGAGTGCCCACCTTTGACAGGTGTAGACAAAGGAAGGGGTATAGAAAGAAAAAATCTTGATGTGTGTGTATAGGCAGTGCAGTTGGGATAGATAACATTGTGCATCTACACAATCCTATGAGAGGCAAGATTTGCACTGATGGTGGTTGGACAGGATATTATATCGGCTTCTATGGTCATCCACTAGGAAAATAATTATTGAATTTTTGATATAATTCAGGTATAAAAAATAAGATAAGTAAACAGCTACACTCTTAATTTATTGATAAGAGACATCTGCTATAATAATGTCTGTAAGTATAATATCACGTATGCACCTTGTACGATACCAAAACATTATGAAAACAGTTTGCATTGTATTAATTTATCGAATCTGTCTTGTTAAGGTGTCTTAAATCTTTCTGATTGATATTTGTACTTCAATAAAATAAAAAATAAATTAAAAAATTATTTCTGCAGAGAAAATGAAAAAAGAATTTCAGGAAATATGTCTAAATATTAATCAGCAATTTTTAAAATTTCAGACTTTCATGGTATTCTACTATTACATCTCAGCAACACTTCTGTAATTAATATTCTTTTTCCCCCTCAGTAGACAAGGCTGGATGTACTCTCATCTTTCACCCATCTTTGTTTCTATGCATATTATGCGGACTCGATTGATCACAGCATTTTGACTAGATAATGAGGTAGGAATATTTTTCAAATGAAGTTTTTAGGCATTTATGAGTCAAAGACAAATAATTAAATCATGAAGTCTTTTTCAGTGGTTCTTTGAATAAAATGCCAAGAACACTGGAAGTTGGTCAAATACTGCTCATATTTTACAGACAAAGAAGAAAATCCCATTAAAAGTCCTGCTATTAGTCCATTAAAGGGCAAAACCTGAGTTGCCATCAATTAAATTTCTTCTTAGGAGAAATCTTATTAAGGAAATAAAGCTTAAATAGAAATGGATGTACTTTTTTCCAGTATGGTTTCCTTTCTTTTAAACCAGTTTTTGTCTTTTCATGTAAGTACACAAAGATTAAAAATTTCAGTATATATCTAGTAACATAATAAAATGAATTTTTCTGTCATTTTGCCAAACTGCTACAGAGGATATTCTATATGAACAGTTTATTAGGCTAATCCAATAGTAAATGCCAAGGTAATAAATTGCAGCACTATCTCTGCATAGGCAAATTTCAAAATGCATACATCTCAAAATTCATATTAACCTATGAAATTCATCCATCCTCTTCAGCTACACCAAAATCAAAGTTCTGTGTCCTTATTACCCTTTCTGTGTGCCAAAATAGTACTTTCCAACAATATCTAACTAACAGGATATCTGTGTTCTCAAATAAAGATGTCTCAATGAAACACATACAGTATTTTCAACACTAGTATTGACAATTTGATGATGAATAAGCTATCAGAAGAGTGGCTGCCTATTTTAACAACTTGTACCTATTGGTGTTACTGCAAAATACACTAAAATTAACCTAAAAAATCTAAAATTCAATAGACTATCCATTATGAATGAAAAAAAGAGATAACTACCTGTACATGTGTCTTGGTAGCTGGTTTTAAAAGTTAAGTTCTTGGACTAGGAATATATAGCTCAGTGGCACAGTACTCACCTGTGCAAGGTAAGTGCAAGGTCCTGAGTTTAATTCCCAGTACTCTCCCCCAGAAAATTAAGATCTTCAAAATTCTACTACAAAATGTTTTATTTTTTTATTTTTTTCCTTTCATTTTATTGAAGTACAAATGTCACTCAGACAGTTTCAAGACACCTTAACAATACAGATTTGATAAATTAATACATTGCAAACTGTTTTCATAACGTTTTGGTATTGTACAAGCTGCGTACATGATATTATATTTACAGATATTATTTTAGCAGATATCTCTTATCAGTGAATTAAGAGTGTAGCTGCTTACTTATTTTTTATACCTCAATTATATCAAAAATTCAATAATTATTTTCCTAGTGGATGACTATAGTACTAGAAGCCGACATAATATCCTGTCCAACCACCATTAGTGCAGATCTTGCCTCTCATAGAATTATGTAGAAGCACAGCATTATCTATCGCAACTGTACTGTCTATACACACACATCATGATTTTTTTCTTTCTACAACCCTTCCTTTGTCTACATCTGTCAAAAGTGGGCACTCCATTGACATTCAACTAACTTAGGTGCTTGAACTCGACTCCACAATCCAACACCGTCCAGCATTCTACAACCATAGGGAGTTATTCAAAGAAATTGTCGACCATATCCATTTACAGCTCAGCTTAATATTATGGCCTCACGATGTATACTTCATTTTTATACTTTTCTGTTGGATGGTTAAGACCTAGGTAGATCAAGACTTATATACCAACACATGAAATTTATATTTCCTATGCGGTCAGTGAAGTCCTCTCATGGTTTATCTTGTAGTCCTGTACATTATTCTGTAGTTCCTTTGTCTGTGTCATCCATGTGGATGAGTCACGGCCAATGCTTGACAAGTTTGCTCTCTTTGAGAGCTTGAGAGAAAGTTTTCTCTTCATGTGACTCTCCCAAGGCACACTTTAGAACTTCAATCTCTTTCCTCTGTGGCTCCATAATCTCCTTGTTCAGAAAATTTGGAGCTCACCTGAGTTTCATGATGTTGCAGTACAGGTTCTCCTATGTCCTGAGTCTTTGCTGACCTTGAAAGGCTAGGGCCAAAATGTTGGCTGGCCTTGTGGCTCTTCTATTTCTCGAACTCTGACTTGTGATCTTAGGTTGTTATCCATCCAGAAGAAAAGCTGATTAGTATCCTGCAGCATATGCCATTCACTTTGCCTTATCTGACTCAATTGATTTTACTTGTTGTACGTTACCTTTTGTATTTCTGCTTTCCGCTTGTTATACTAGGGAGACTATACGATATTTACATATGTGTGTCTGTTTATTTCACTTATGAGTATATGTTCAAGTGTCATCCACTTCAGTATAAATGCTTCAAACTTATCATTCTTAATAGCTGAGTAATACTCCAATATATAGAAATACCACATCTTTTTCAGCCATTCCTCATGTGATGGACATCTTGGTTGTTTCCAAGATTTTGCTATCACACATTGTGCTGTTATAAACATAGGTACACATATATGTCTATGATAAAATGTATCCAGATCCTTTGGGAAAATTCCCAGTAGAGACCTCCTCAAAAGAGTAGGACTAGAAATCCCATACAAAATGTTTTAAATATAATAATCAACCTTGGTAACAGAATAATGCAGTTCTCTGATATAGCATCCCTTGATGGCAGTGATCATTTGAGATTTGCTATCATAATATTGATATTTTTAAATAATAATATTTTTATATGTCTTTAAACATTTTTTATTCTTCCACCTCTAATTATATCCCATCGGTGTGTTCAAAAATCTCAAAATCACCTATGTATATCATTTAGTTTGAAGAAAACTGTTTCCTCTTCACATAACACCCTCCTTAACTTCACTGTCAGTTTACATTCTTCCCATAAGGCCCTCACCATGCCCTATTTATTGCCGCAAAGCCTCTAGAGCCTGGGCCTCAATGAACTGATTACATCACTATGGTAAAAATGAAAACCATTTGAAGTGTAATAAAACCAAGTAATATCAAGTTTAAAAAGCCACTTTCCAGTAGATTAGCTGTAAAACAACCAACTCTACTGAACTAAAGGCCAAAAGAACTAAATATATGCTCTTACCCCTAAAGACTGACCATATTACCCACTACGAGAGTAAAGCTCAGCAATGTTTCTGGCCATATATAACCCATATTCAATGTTATAAAATAAAATGCTAGGCCAGTGAGCTTTCACAATGTATATTAAATCCTAGTCTAATTTTAAAAATATCTGACTTTATAGACATCAGCACATGGTAAACATGTTTACTGAGTGAAAGCTATTCAGACATTTAAATCCTCATTTTCTGTGGGTGGATAATAACGTACACTTGCTAAGAGTTTTCATACAAGACATTATCAAACTATACCTGCCAATAATATTTAATACAGTAGAGTTAATGGCTGTAGTTATTACATAATTTAATTGGAAGTACCTTAATGAGAACATTTTGATAGTTTCAATTAACTTTCCAAATTAGCACAGTATATTTAAGAAAAATATATATTAAAATGAAAATTAAATAGGAAGAGATTGTTACAAAAAAGTTAAATGTTGAGGTGGAAAAGTCAAATTTACACAGCTTGAAGGAAGAGATCAACTACAGATTTCACAAATCAAAACTTTAAAAACTCAATGCAACACAAATCCTCTTTAAAAGCTGAGTTAAAACTATTATGCCTATCAAATTGTTACTTTGGGCCTTAAACAGTACCTAGTTTTTTGATCAAAAAAGGTCACAACAGTTAAATGAGTGGAATTACTTGATTTTGTTTTACACTAGATGGTGGGCACAAAGAAATCCTCCTTAATAAATTTGACAATTAGCTTCACTCAGATTTTTAATAATGTACATTAAAAAAGTATTCTTCTTACAAATTGTTCTACAATCCAAATATACAATAGATTGGAAAACAACGTTTAGAAAACAAAAGCCAATCTAAAAAGACAGAGTAAAACAATTACAACAGTACAGATTTTTATGGCTTAGATTCTACAGTTTTCTTACTGCATCATCAATGTCAGAATGTCAACGGAGTGCCCACTTTTGACAGGTGTAGACAAAGGAAGGGTTGTAGAAAGGAAAAATCATCCTGTGTGTGTATAGACAGTACAGTTGGGTTAGATAACGCTGTGCTTCTACATAATTATATGAGAGGCAAGATCTGCACTATTGGTGGTGGGACAGGATATTATGTCGGCTTTTAGTGCTATGGTCATCCA